>PYAF01004126.1:878611-903266 GCA_007407185.1 Glycine tomentella | reverse complement strand
TATTATCAAGATAATTTGTATCAAATTTTATCAAAATTAAACAACTAACAAGAAAGTAATAGAATAATCAATATTTTAGTATATTTTGAAATATTTATATTACATTGATTTTAATTTATATGAACGAAATATCAAATTATTTTGGATTAATATGAAATTTTGCATATGTAATTTATGTGAAAGAAACTTTCAATTCATCAATGAGTTTTAAGAAAATTAAGAAAATATTATTCAGTTAAAAATTATAGAATGATGTAATAATTGTGAAAATTATACTGATGTAATTTGATCTATATATATATATTATTTTATTTTTTTTTCAATGTAAATAAACATATCACCTTAAATTTAGTCATGAGTTTTGTTAGTGTAATGGCAATGTTTGTTAATAGGGATGTAATATTTGATTTATAAAAGCTATTTATTTTTTGGTACATCACTCTTATAATTTTAAAATTCAATTGCTCATGTTTGGAGCTTAATTTTCAATTGATAAATGCATAATTTTCTTATTTATTTTTGGAAAAAGTATGAGGTACCTCGAACAAAAGTCAAAACCTAATCTCACTAGATAACTAAAATTTAAAGAGTTGATCTTTATATATATTTTTCCATACACAAAGAGTTAAGGTTGATCCTCACCACTTATTTAAGAGATAAAATTATCTGTTAATTAACCAAGTCACGCCTTATTAAAATTTTCTTCTTGCCTTTGAAACTAAACATCAGAGCATTAATTTCATTTGTTAGCAAAACGACATAGCATTTTCACCTTAACCACTTTTTGTTGAATAAGCTGCCCCGAAGCAACCAAAATGAGGGGCAAGTTGCTCATTTTGATCAAAACAATCTTTCTCCTTGCAAAATATATACTTAATGCTCCAGGTGAATAAGGAAATAAGCGAAATATAACATAAACTAACACATTAGTCGTCTTTACATGCAATCCAAGTCTTGGCAGCAAATACAACAAAACAACAAACAACAAAGAAGTGTCGGGAAAATGTTCATCTTTAACACTTAATTGATTATCCTATTCCCTAATATCATATCGTACCCCAAACAAAAGACTAGTTAGTAAACATAAAGCAAATACAATGAGCATTCTCTTCTTCATTCAGTACTTTCCAAGCCACTACTCTTTCATACGAGATATTTCGCCCCATGCTTGAGAGACAAAAATCACATTGAAGGCTTGCAAAACCCTGTCAAATTAAATAGAATGAAAATAATTCATTTAAAAGCACAATAAAAAAGCTTGAGAATGATGCTATTTCTACTTTCAGCATATTCCCAATGCAGGAAGAAAAAGAGAAAATAAGAGGAACTATTTCATGGGACAGGAGACTAAAACATAATTATTTAAGAGAAAAAATGTGCATGTCACGCCTAAAAGCAAAATGCAATCCAATAACAAGCCTGGTGGCAGTGAATCAATGCATGTTTAATTCGTATACATGTTGAATAATTTGGAGAAACTCTGAGCACATAATCTTTCGACCATGATCATCAAATATTTTCTCTAATGTTATATCTTGTAAAGCAACTAAGGTAGTCTCCAGCATGTCAAGCCCTGCCTGGTTGGCAAAAGTGAACACCAACAACGCCTGCAGCAACCAAATTCAATTAAAGTTTATTCAAACTAATGAATGACTTGCAAATATTGGACAAGTGATAACTCCTTTTAAGGTTCCAGGTACAAAATGAATTTATACTTGAGGTAAAATAACAAAATATGCATAATTCACAACTCACAAAATAACTAGAATTATCAATAGTTGACTTGCAAATCTAACAGGCATAATAGTTACCAAATACAAAATGTTCTATAGGCAAAAGATAGAACAAAAATCTGTGCAATGCACTACAACCCATATAATTGAACATCCTTTGAAGTTTGAACCCTTTCATCAGAAATGTCAGGCACTCTGCACTTAAAGTGCTACTAAATATTTTCATTTTTTTTACATCAGAGAAGCTGAGTTCAACCCTCCTTTAATTAAGAGTTAGCCATTAAGGGGGGAGAATCAACCCAATTAAGTATTCTCCACTAAACATCCAATACTACTATGAAATTGAAATAAATTTCAAATGTAACCTAATACAAGGCTTTTCCTAAAATATCGGTCGGAGCCAAAAGTTTCACTAAATGTGCATATGCAACTTAACATATCATTAACTAATGTTTACCTAGTTGGTTGGGTAGGACAGGAAGTAAAAATTGCATTGGATACAATCTGTGCATATGTGAAACACTTCCATAAACAGAGACATGATCCATCCAAACGTAAACATAGGGTAAATCCAAAGCATAAGAGTGTAGTGAGTGCATATGCCTTGGGAATTTTGGATATTATTTAACCTTTTTGCAATTCTATGCTAGTATGGAGGGGGGTTTTGCTGTTGTAGAACCCTTTCTTTTCTCCAAGCAAAGTGTTGATGTTTCATTGACTTTCCTAAATATTATTGTAGTAACATATGCGAACCATGAATATGGCTGTGGATTTTCATAAAATCGCATAAGTTGAATCCTAATTATATGTTATTATGTCAATGTCACATCATTGAATAACATGTCATGTCAGCAGCAGTTAACAACATTGACTTGTTAAATGGTCAATGTTGCCGTATAAGTCGTTAACTAACAAAAATAACAGTTATTTGATGAAAAGATAAAATCCATGACATTATGAAAAATAAGAGAAAAAATGTGTAAAAAAATTAGGAAAAAAATTCAAGAGAAAGAGAAAGTAATATTTTGAAGCCAAAAAATACAACTAAATCGAACCAATACGGGTAAAATCCTCATCATCAATTTAAATAAATGAGTTATTTACAAGCAATTAACATAAACGGCCTTGTAAACCTTGGATTTGAATCATTTAAAAACAATTAAACTCAAGCTCAAGTTTGATCAATTAAACAAATAGACTGATCAAAACATTTAATAAGTCAAACTCTAATAACTCACATATAACTTGACTTAATTACATTCTTACCATTAAGTACATCCAAGGCTAACCATGGACCTAGCCAACAGATACTATAAAAGAAAAATTAGATAATTTTGGGGGGAAAAGTTTTAATTAACTATTTTGAGATGCAAAATTCTAGACCTTGGTGCTTTTACATTCTCATTTTATAATATTTTCAATTTTGCTTATCTTAAATTTGATTTAATTTAAATATATCAGTGATATAAATATTTATATTTTCAACTAATTAGATAACATTTTAATTTTTTTATAGAAATTAGTAGTTTTAATTATAAAAAATAATGATTGGTTGAAATTATAAAAATGTGTGCTTCAAATTTAAATTAAACCTATTAAGTTTATTTTTTTAAAAAAAATTGACGAGTTCGAAATTCAAACGGCGCGTCAACAAGGAGAAATATATAAAGAGAGAAAAAAAAAGAGAAAAGGAGAATTAGGGTTTTGAAATGTTTTTTTTTTTTTTTTTTTTTTTTTTTTTTTTTTTTTTTTTTTTTTTTTTTTTTTAAATAGGACTTGTTATTACAAAATACACTTGCACTGCCCCTTCGACCTCTTTGCAGAGCTTCAGCGCTTTGGTTTGGGAGGGAAAACTCTAAAACCTCAAAAATTTCAGTCTCAATCAACTCAACATCTGTGATCCCAATCGATCACATTCAATACCACCCTTCAGGATTAGGTACTCTCTCTCTCTCTCTTTCTCTGTTTCTCGTTTTCTTGTGCACAGTCTATACCGTTTGAATTTCAGCTTCCCAAGGAGGAATTCAGAACCCTTTTTGTTTGACGCGAATGAGAAAACGCGTCATATAGGAAACGATTATCTGTTTATTTATTTTTGTTTAATGTAGTTTCAACTTTCAAGTATTATTGCGGTTGCTTCTAGATGCCCAAATTACGGCTCCACCTAGTTCATATGAACGTTCTTTGTCCTCGATTTTTTTGCCTGGGGGTGGGGCATATATTCAATTCAATTCTCTAATTTCTCACTGTCTCTAGATCTTAATTTGCGAAATGGCTGTTTATATACGTATTTCATAATTTTTTAAAATGTGTTTTTTTGACGAATTAGTTGTACAATTTGCGGATTGCCTATTCATTTTCGTGAATTAGGCTCCTCTGAGGTACATTAAGTAATCTCAGTAGTTGATGAGAAAATTGATTGTTGATATTATGTGCACATGCACAATAAATCACGAATACGTTGGAATGTCAATCATTGTTTTTTTTTTTTTTACTCTTTTGTTTGGTTTAAATTGCTGGGGAAAATGAAAATAATTGAATGAGTAGATAATTTTTTTAGGTTCTAAAATGTGCCAATATTCTACCGAGGAAGTACTTTGTAATCTTTTTGTGAGTTTAGCTCTGTGTTAAATTAAATATCCTCATTGCTCAATAGTCAATACTGAGGAACCAACTCTTAGTCTTAGCTCACCTCTTTCAGTCAATTTGGTTTTCATGCATCCATTCTGTCGGCTTGTTTGCAGGTATTAATTCCGTTCCCTTAAATACATAACATGAGCACCACAGTGCAAAGAACTCCAAGATCCGGCAGGCAGTCTTTATTTTTCCAGGATTTGGCTTCACCTGTTTCTGCCCGCAGAGGAAAATTTTCGAGTCCCAGTCAGGAAGCTGCAGTATCTTCACTATGGCGTGAGAACTTTGGTAGTTCGGACCTTCCTCCGCCTCCTGTTTTCACCTTGGAAGACAGATCGGACTTTTCTCCTGAATCAGGTATACTAGATTATCAAATATCCCCTGAGACTAAGTCAGACACTAGAACTCCCATCCAAACTTCAAATGAGGAGTTTTCAACTCCAGTGAAAAGAAAATCTGAGGGCAGCACATCTTATGCTTTAAGAGGGGTACAACAAAACCAACAGGGCTCGCCAGGTTTGAGTTGGTGGTCACCTACAACTGCAAAGAGTGATGGGGAACAAGATGAGAAGGGAAGAAGTTCGCCAGTTGAGGGTGTGGTTCAGCCTGGTGCTCTGATAACTCTTCCTCCACCGCTGGAAGTGGCAAGGCCTGAGGTTCAAAGAAATTCTTTGCCAGCAGGGAATCTCAATGAGGAAGAATGGGTAACTGTGTACGGGTATGTCTTAACTCTGCTTTAGCATTTATGTTTGTCAATTGTTGAGTAATACATGTAATGAATTCCATTACAAATCTAATCTAATTATAAACAGTTGTCCTTTGAATTCTACACATTTTACTACAATCATACCTAGAAAAGTGTGAATAAAATATCAGCATAGGTTTTTGCTTCCTTACTCCTAAAAAATCAAGAGAAGTTCTCCAAACACTCGTGAGCAAATCCATGTTCCCTAAAGCATAACAAGAGCTTATTCCAAATGGAAAGACTGTGGGGCAATGTAAGAAGTAAGAACAAATGTACGGTTATTTCTGACTAAATTCATCTTGTGCATATTAGTAGGGGAAAAAGTGTCTACTATGCAAATTTGTAATATTTCACTGGTTATTAGTTTATTAACTTTATCACTGTTATGTCTTCCAACATAAGACTTGATTTTAGGAGACGCTTCTTATTCTCATTGTTCTCAGAGTTGTTAGTGATTAAATGAAAAATCCTGTGATAGCCAAGAGAGTTACCAGCAAAGTTTGTTGGTATAATCTTTCTCAATGAGGGTTAAACTACTGCATCTAGAAATTTTTATTTATGGATATCTTGTGGAAAACTATTGATAACTCTCTGAAAGGCTGCAAATGGATTGCCACGTGTATATGTGATACGCATATAGGAGTAATGGCCATTAGGCACCAGGTGACCACGTGGACAGTTTGGTGGTGGATGAAGGGAAAATTCACATGGGCATACCAATGTGGCAGAGAGGACTGAGGAAGGTGTGAATTTTGTTAGTGAAAATTATATTGTGGTAACTCGGCACCACACACCTTCTCGGTTGGGAGTAACTTCTCCACCAGCCACAAACACAGGGAGTCACCGGACTCAACCCACAAACAATCAAACAGTAATAAAGCGCGGAAACGTGAATCAAAACAAACGAAGGATGCGCGAGAGATATAAGGGAGAGAATAACAACACAAATAGATTTATGTGGGACAAAACCTCCAAGAGGAAAACCCACGGGACCTAGTTCAGAAATAATCCACTATTCTCAATAATAATGGTTACAATCACTCAATAGCCTCACGCCGGAGTCACTCACAGTGGTGGACACTCACTCTCAACAAGAGTTGCTCTCAACCTCTCGGAGACACTCTCAACGGCCAACTGCCGGAGACACTCTTCCTCACCACTGTTTCACTCTGCACTCTTTCTCTCAGGCTCTCTGCCGTCAGTGCAGGTCTGTCTGGTCTTCGTCACAGTCTCCATCTATAAATGCAGTATTTATAAAGAGAATTAGGTTTAGGATTTCTGCACCCTAAACGGAAAATTGGGCCGAGGTCAACCCTCGGGATTTGGGCCCAAGTCAACATTCCCTTTTTCAACTCCTAGGGATTTGGGCCAAGCATTAAACGGAACATTATTCAACAAATCTCCTCCTTCCGTTTCAATGCGACACATCGGCAACCCGGAATCCTTTCCAGTCTTCCACTAAGGTCCGGGGTCTTCAATCAACACAACCCGACCTTCTCACCTCGGCTTTCTCATGCCGAGTTCATCAGTCCGACTTCTTCACAGCAATCTTCAAACTTTATTGCTGGTACCAGCTTCGTCATCAGTTAGACCAATTCTGACTTGTGTGTACCTTCCTAAGTGTGAGCTTCCCATCCTCTACCGCATCTCGTATCCAGTGATACCTCACATCAATGTGCTTGGTGCGGGAGTGATACGTTGAGTTCCTTGCAAGATGAATTGCACTCTGGTTATCGCACTTAAGCTCATACACATCTTGGTCATGGCCGAGCTCCTGGAGAAACTTCTTCATCCACAACAACTCTTTGCACGCTTTTGTTGCGGCAATGTACTCGGCCTCCGTGGTTGATAGTGCCACACACTTCTGCAGTCTCGACTGCTACGAGATTGCCCCTCCAGCAAACGTCATCAGAAATCCCGTCGTTGACTTTCTCGAGTCGGAATCTCCCCCTAAATCAGCATCCGAGTAGCCTTCCAACTCGGCCTCGCCATCTCCAAAACGAAGACACACATCGGTTGTACCTCGGAGATATCTGAAGATCCACTTCACTGCTTCCCAGTGCTCTCGGCCGGGGTTCTTGGAATACCGGCTCACCACTCAACCTGCATACGCTAGGTCGGGTCTAGTGCAAACCATTGCATACATCAGACTCCCAACTGCAGATTGGTATGGGATCTTCTCCATCTCTTCTCTGTCTTCATATGATCTCGGACATTGCCTCTCACTCAGCTTCAAATGTCCGGCCAAGGGGGTGCTCACTGTCTTGGCTTTGTCCATGTTGAATCTCTTCAAGATTTTCTCAACATATTTTTCTTGACTTAGCCACAGTAGCTTCTTCTTTCTATCCCGGATGATCTTCATCCCAAGGATCTGCATTGCTGGACCGAGGTCCTTCATCGCGAAGGACGAGTTCAACGCCTTCTTCAAGGCGACAATCTTCATCTTGTCTTGCCTTGCTATCAGCATATCATCTACGTATAGCAGCAAGATCAAGAAATCACCAGTCTCATACCTCTTCACGAAAATACAATGGTTGGCTTCCGTCTTCATGAATCCATGCTCTGTCATGAAGGAATCAAACTTCTTGTACCACTGCCGAGGTGCTTGCTTCAAGCCATAGAGACTCTTCTTCAGTTGGCACACTTTGCCTTCACATCCCGGAGCCTCAAACCCTTCAGGTTGCTCCATGAAGATCTCTTCTTCCAACTCACCGTGAAGAAATGCCGTCTTCACGTCCATCTGCTCTACCTCCAGATCCATTGTTGCTGCCATAGCTAACACTGTTCGGATCGAGGTCATCTTCACAATAGAAGAGAAAATTTCATCAAAGTCAATTCTCTTCTTCTGATTGCAGCCTTTCACTACAATCCGGGCTTTGTATCTCAGCTTCTTGCCGTTCTCCTCCTGTTTGATCTTATACACTTACTTGTTCTTCAGAGCTCTCCTCCCTTTGGGTAGCTCAGTCAGTTCATGTTTGATTATCATGCAAGGATCTCATCTCATCCTGCATGGCCTTCTCCCATTCATCACTCTCTGGACTCTCCACCGCCTCATCATAACTCTGAGGTTCACCATCCTCAGCAATTATGGCATATTCATCCGGTGGGTACCTTGCAGAAGGTCTTCTTTCTCTAGTGGGGTATCTCGGCTGTTCTTCCTCAGCCTCATCAGAATCCGATTCTTCATCTTCATCTCGGATCCCGGTATCATCATCATCTTCATCGCCTCCAGCGATCTCTTCACTGGTTTCTCCCCCTGCTTCAGCATTCTCACGAGGGACGGGTTCTTCATTTCGGACAGTAATCCAGACTTTGGGCTTCGATATGTCATGAAACACTACATCTCGGCTTCTTACAATCTTCTTGTTGATTGGATCCCACAGTCTGAAACCAAACTCGGTTTTCGGCGAACCAAGGTATATGCATTCCTTCATCTACGCATCCAGCTTCGCCCTCTCATCGTTAGGGACATGCACGAAGGCCCGGCATCCGAACACCCTCAGGTGATCATAGGTCGCTCTCCGACCTGTCCAGACCTCTTCTCGAATCTTTCCTTCCAGCGGCCATGATGGTGAGAGATTTATCAAATCAACCGTTGTTCTAACTGCCTCTCCCCAGTATACTTTCGACAAGCCGGCATTGAATAGTATACATCGGACCTTCTCCTCAATGGTCCTGTTCATCCTCTCAGCGAGTCCATTCAGCTGAGGTGTCTTGGGGGGCGTCCTCTCAAACTTGATCCCGACTTCTCTACAGTAAGCTTCAAAGGGACCACGATACTCACCACCATTATCTGATCTGACCACCTTCAACCTCTTGCCAGTCTCCCTTTCCACCATTGCGTGGAATTCCTTAAACGATTGGAGAACCTGGTCCTTGGTCTTCAACGGGTAGACCCACACTTTGCAGGAGTGGTCATCAATGAAAGAGACAAAAAACTGCGCTCCTCCAATCGATCTCTCCGACATGGAGCAAACGTCAGTGTGGACGAGGTCAAGTATGCACCTCCGTCTCCTGGGCTGATCCGGTCTCACAAACGAAACCCGGTGCTGCTTTCCAGCTATACAGTGCGAGCAACTCTCCAGCACTTGACCCTTCAACCCGGTCAATAGCTCTTTCTTCTCCAAAATCTCAAGCCCTTTCTCACTCATGTGACCGAGACGCTTGTGGCACAACTCCAGGTTTGATCCATCAAAGACAGTGTTGGCATCACCGCCAATCATCCTCCCTTGCATCACATACAAGGAGCCTTCCTTCTTTCCACGAGCTATCACCAAGCTTCCCTTGGATAGCTTCCATCTACAACCCTCAAAGTCGTTCACTAACCCGGGGTCGTCCAGCTTTCCCACTGAGATTAGATTCAACCGCATGTCAGGTACATGCCTCACATCTTTCAACACAATTCGGCACCCTACTTCCGAGGTCAGGGTCACATCGTCGACACCAACAATCTTGTTGGTCACCTGATTTCCCATCTTCACAGCTCCAAACTCTCTACTCGTATACGAGGATAAAAACCTTCTATGAGGGGTCACGTGGAAAGAGGCACCCGAATCAACTATCCAGGCATAATCATCAAAAGCAACATTCACAAAATTCTTTCCGAGAAGAAATATCTCGGCCCCAACACTAGCAACCACCGCCGTGGTGCTCTTTACCTCTTTCTTACCTTGGTCTGACTTCACAGATCCACTCTGCTTATCTCTCTGAAGAGTTCAGCAGTCTGTCTTCTTATGTCCGGGCACCACACACCTTCTCGGCTGGGAGTAACTTCTCCACCAGCCACAAACACAGGGAGTCACCGGACTCAACCCACAAACAATCAAATAGTAATAAAGCGCGGAAACGTGAATTAAAACAAACGAAGGATGCGCGAGAGATATAAGGGAGAGAATAACAACACAAATAGATTTATGTGGGACAAAACCTCCAAGAGGAAAACCCACGGGACCTAGTTCAGAAATAATCCACTATTCTCAATAATAATGGTTACAATCACTCAACAGCCTCACGCCAGAGTCACTCACAGTGGTGGACACTCACTCTCAACAAGAATTGCTCTCAACCTCTCGGAGACACTCTCAACGGCCAACTGCCGGAGACATTCTTCCTCACCACTGTTTCACTCTGCACTCTTTCTCTCAGGCTCTCTGCCGTCAGTGCAGGTCTATCTGATCTTCGTCACAGTCTCCATCTATAAATGCAGTATTTATAGAGAGAATTAGGTTTAGGATTTCTGCACCCTAAACGGGAAATTGGGCCGAGGTCAACTCTCGGGATTTGGGCTCAAGTCAACATTCCCTTTTTCAACTCCTAGGAATTTGGGCCAAGCATTAAACGGAACATTATCCAACAAATTATTACAAGGAGAGAAAGGGAGAGTAGCAAAAGGAGGAATTGGGCCTTTAGGCACTGAGTAAGTTAGCACCACAAAGAGCTATCCTAGTGATTGTTATTTTCCATTTCTGTTTCTGTAATTTTTGAGTTAGATTCCCAGTTTTGTGTAATAGAAAGAATTCCTAATGTATGTTATTTTCAGTTAGTTCCTTGGGAGATAAAATATTATGAGTTTTTGAGATTCCTGATTATGTCAACAATACCTAAAGAATTAAGAGTGTTTGTGGCAATTTCTTAGTAGTACACGAACTGTGTTTTAATGTGAAGAGAGGTGTGGATTTTTTGGTTAAAAACAACTCATAAGAGTTTGACACGTGACATTGTTGGCAAGGCAATGCATAGACTTAGAATTTTTTTTTGATTTGAAGTTTTTGGAGAGGTGGGGGTGGGATACACATCACATATTTTACTTGTCTCATTTGTCTGTACTCATCCTAAGACCTTTTTTCGGTGATACTTGACCTTGATGCTTTATTTTTTACACATCACTTTTTCTTCACTTCTATGATCTTCAATTTTTATCTATTTCAATTTTTAGATTGTTTATTGTTTTAAGCTTTAAGTCTTAATGTATTTTTTTAAAGCTTGGAGAATATGCTCTTAAATATTTTTTTGAGACCTGTAGATTCTTTTGTGGCTATTTTTGAGATGTGATATGAGGGCGAGCCAAATGACATTTTGTGTTTTCACTGTTTGATAAACAAATCTGTGAAAAAAAGAACATTTTCTTAAATCATAGGGATATTATAGAGTTAAACATTGTATTATTTATATACCAATATACACCCTTCTAACAATGTTCTTTCTATGCAGATTTTCCCCAGGTGACACTAACATGGTTTTAAGGGAATTTGAAAAATGCGGTGAAATTTTGAAACATGTTCCTGGTCCTAGAGATGCTAACTGGATGCACATTTTGTATCAGGTTAGCAATCTTTTGCTTGCTTGAATATATTGATTAATTTTTTATTTATAAAGCAATAGTGATATTTTAATTCAAGACTCGATATTACTTGATGTAATTTTATAGACATATCAGGACATAATTCCGTTTTTTTAAACCTTGCAATACTCTTGTTGAAAGTGATTTTTCTATTGTTTGTCAACCAACTTGGTGTCTGCCTGTTACATCACTTGACAAATTTATTGCTGATACAGAATCGATCTGATGCACATAAAGCTCTCAACAAGAATGGAATGCAAATCAATGGAGTGCTAATTGTTGGTGTGAAACTGTTGGATCCCATGCAACGTCAAGCTTTAAATGAAAGGATTAAGAATCAGGGATTTATGCCCTTACCTCTACCCTCTGCCAGAAACTCAGAAGTGAGCACATTGAAAGCTCCTTCTCGCCCTTATTATCTGCAGAATGGCAACTCAACTGCACGGCAGACTGGAGGAACCATTGCTTCCCCAACAAAATCATTGGTGTCCAAGATCATGGACTTGATGTTTGGAGTCTAAATTAGCTGTTTTGCTGAATCAAACTAATATTGTTCTGTTTGTTGTAAGCAATGATTTTATTCTCTCGATTATTCATACTTTTTGAAGTGTACGGCATGTCTTGTTCATTGAATTGAGTTGGAATGTTTACTCTCTGGATCTCAATCGTCAGAATTTATGGCATTTTAACATACCAATCTTATGGATGGCTATACTATAGAACAGTACTTGTTATTTTGAGCAATGAGAACATAATATATATAACATCATGTTGATGTCGTGTAATTTATGCAGCTGATCTCGTGTAGCGTGATAAGGCTTTGGTTAGGCAAATTAATCGTGACGCATGCAGAAAAAGCCCCTACTTGCAGAAAGACTGGGAATACGGGATTGTCAAAGTACCAACTTTACCATTCTAATGAGCCATTTCCTTCAAACTAATCGCTGCAGTTGCTTTTTCAAATTCATGAAATCTGAACCCTTGATTTTGTATTTTATACTTAAAAATTCAATAAACATATGAGATAGAAATTAGAACGATCCTTAGCACCACCCTGCAGTTGCTAATTTCACTTAAGCTACATCTGGTGAAGCAAACACATTTAACGCCTCTCTAATTTTGAAGATTATTTTATGAATATATACATTTTTACTCAAAATTAAAATTAATTCTTTCATATCAAATATTGTTTTTTTTTCTTGCCATGTGAAAATGTTGCTTGCTTTCTGTATCCTAATTTTTAAGAAGTTAATTAATTATTGTCCAAATAAGCGATAAATTTATTATTTTAATAATAATAATTACTAGTATTATTTTAACAGTAATGTGTAATTTTTTATATTAATTATGACTTTTTTTGACAAATTAATTATGACTTAAAAAAAGCAAAGCGAACTACTTATCCGAAAACGAAGAAGAAGCTTCATCACCTGGGCTCCACTAAGCTTCTTCATCCATCAGCAATGGCTGCACCAACAAACCCATATCTGAGAATGAGAATGTAACAACACTCCACATTCCATGGCTTCACATTGCTTCCTTCGTTTTCCTCCTTCCTCTTTTTCCTTAAACCCCAAATCCAAAAGGCTTCCAAAACCCCGTTATCACCCTTCCATTTTCTCACGAATTCAAACCCCAAAACCCGACGATGACGACAAAACCCCAAACGACAACCGCTTCGACTTCCTCAAACTCTCCGTAACCCTCACCGTCATCTCCGCCTCCATCCCCCAACCCGCCGCCGCCGCCGCTGCCACCACGAAGGTAAAGAAACGGTCACCGAAAAAACAATCCGCGAAAAAACCCGAAGGTCTCTCGCCGGAGGAGCTGAAAACATGGACAAGTGGCCTTCCCGTGGTCACCGATCGCCTCCCCTACAGCGAAATCATCGAACTCAAGAAGAGCGGGAAGCTTAAGCACGTAATTAGACCTAATTCCGCGAAATTGAGGCAACGTGGCGAAGCAGTTCTTGTAGTTTTGGATGATTCGAGAGTGTTGAGGACAGTGTTGCCCTCGCTTGAGAGCCATAGCAAGTTTTGGGATTCATGGGATGAGTTGAAGATTGATTCAGTGTGTGTGAATGCATACACGCCACCCATTAAGAGTCCAGAGTTGCCTACCTCTCTGTTGGCAAACATTTGGGTGCCCCCTTTTGTGCAGAAATTCATTGCTTACGTTTTCGAAGAGAGGCAAACAAAGCCCAGGAAGGAGTCCAAGAAGGCCGCGGAGTTTAGGGAAATGAGGATGCAGTTGCAGAGGGAGAAGGAAGAGGAGCTGAGGAAGTCGAGGGAAGAGAGGGAGACCATGGAGAGGAACATGAAGGCTCAGAAGAAGGAGGAGGAGAAGAGGAGGAAGAGGGAGATCAGGAAGAGGAAGTATAAGGAATCGTTGCGCCAGGCCAGTGACCGAAACGAGAGAATGGCGTATTTCTGGTCTGATTTGGCGAATAATAGCAATGTGGCCAATGCACTTGGGGTGCTTTTCTTCTACATTTTTTACAGGACTGTGGTGCTTAGTTATAGGAAGCAGAAGAAGGACTATGAGGACAGGCTTAAGATTGAGAGGGCCGAGGCCGAGGAGAGGAGGAAGATGAGGGAGTTGGAGAGGGAGATGGAGGGAATTGAAGGTGATGATGAGGAGGTTGAGCAGGGGAAAGGAGAGGAGAATGCTTATTTGAAAATGGCAAAGCAGTTTATGAAATCCGGAGCGCGTGTAAGGAGAGCACAGAACAAGAGGCTTCCTCAGTATCTAGAGAGAGGCGTGGATGTGAAGTTTAGTGATGTTGCCGGGCTGGGTAAAATTCGGCTTGAACTTGAGGAGATTGTCAAGTTCTTTACTCATGGAGAGATGTACCGAAGGAGGGGAGTGAAAATACCAGGTCTCATTTAGCTCAACTATAATTAACTTTTAACAGAATAATTTGAATGAACTAACTTAGCCTTCAGGAAAACTTAAAACTTATGAAATTTTAAAGTACAGTTTTCAGGATACATTTGATTTTGCAGTGCTTTACACTTGACTTACTGAAGGTTGAAATATAAATTGGTCACTTCACTAGGTGGCATACTTCTTTGTGGCCCCCCTGGAGTGGGAAAGACATTGCTGGCAAAGGCAGTGGCTGGTGAGGCAGGGGTTAATTTCTTCTCTATTTCCGCTTCACAGTTTGTGGAAATATATGTTGGTGTAGGGGCTTCTCGTGTCCGAGCACTTTACCAAGAAGCCCGGGAAAATGTATGTGATATTTTTTAGCTTTTCCTCTGTGCTCTCACAATTTTTCTTATTTGTTTAAAGTCAAATTACAAGAGTTTGGTTTTTGCAACTGATTTCCACTAAAATAATTTATTTTGTCAATTAGTATGTAAACTTGACACATCCTGTTATTCCTCATTATATTTGTTTCAAGCTGATTGGAATCCTTTCTTTTTTATTACTGCATTTTGTTGTCATCTCTTTAAATTTAACTATTTCTCCGGCTTCAGTCAGTGTTTGCTTCTAATCGGGCACTATTTTTGTATTATATTTTTTAGGCCCCATCTGTTGTCTTCATTGACGAGCTGGATGCTGTTGGAAGGGAACGTGGCTTGATTAAAGGTTCAGGTGGACAGGAACGTGATGCTACTCTTAATCAGGTTAAGCTGGCAGTGCTGAACTTCCCAACTGCTTTTCTTAAGTAAAATTTTGTGTATATATTGGTTGATGTTTCCTATTGACTGAATGCTCCAGCTCCTGGTGTGCTTAGATGGGTTTGAAGGGAGGGGAGAGGTGATCACTATTGCATCTACAAACCGACCAGACATTCTGGATCCTGCACTTGTGAGGCCTGGCAGGTTTGATCGGAAAATATATATCCCCAAGCCTGGCCTTATTGGCCGCATAGAAATTCTTAAGGTAGCAGCTTCTCTAATATTTCACCTGCATGTAGCATTTACGATTTGGTTATTCTTTTACTGAATTAATAGTTGTTGATTTGTTACTAATGACACATTAAGTAGTTGGCCTACTCAATCTCCCCCTGGTGTCATAGGTCCATGCTCGTAAAAAGCCAATGGCTGAAGATGTGGATTACATGGCTGTTGCTAGTATGACTGATGGAATGGTTGGTGCAGAGCTAGCCAACATAATTGAGGTTGCTGCCATTAATATGATGCGTGATTCAAGGACTGAGGTAATAGCATATACAATATTGCCAGATAGTTATGGTTCAGGTATTTCCTTATAGGAAATTGATATATTCTTTGCTGCATCTTGTATGACATGACACATTCAATCTCCTTAACATTTTCCAAAATTAAGCATGCAAATAAAAGTATATTTATCTGACTATAGAAGCATGCTTCATTGAAAACTATATTCATTGTACTTTGTAACTCTTAATGCATGAGAACAATTTCTGTGTCTCCAGTCTCCACAATAAGAAGTCTCTTAAAGGATGTACAAAATTGGGATAGAGATCAAATGAGGAAGTAATAAGAAAAGGATTTACTAGTTGCAGTAACATAGTAGCTGGCAGTTCTTTATTTCTTCTTTTCACTATTGCAGATTACTACTGATGACTTATTGCAAGCTGCACAAATGGAAGAACGAGGAATGCTAGATAGAAAGGAAAGAAGCAGTGAGACATGGAAACAAGTAGCTATAAACGAAGCTGCAATGGCTGTTGTGGCTGTGAACTTTCCCGATCTTAAAAATATAGAGTTTGTATGGGCTTTACATTATCCTTTTTGTTTTTGGGTTGGCAATATTCTCTCATGACTGAAACGAGGAAATCTGTTACAATTGAATTATATTATTTGTAGAATACCCTAAAAATATTTTTCTCTTTAAAAGTTCTTGCGAATGTTGTCATTTGCAAATCCCATCTGCATGCAATATTTCTTGCTGATTATTTCTGAGCATATTAGATGCAAAAAATTAGCCAAAATACAAAATATAACTAAGCTTCAAGTCAATTTGAAAGAAACCAAGTTGAGGTGAAAAGGAACCAAATAAGATTCTTCTTGCACTACATCTTAAAAATAATTTCTTTCCTGCCTTTTCTATTCCTATTTCATAAATATTATATTGTGCCATGCCTTTTGTGTTCGAATCATATAATGTGGTACATATGGATGATATTTGAAGCTGGCAATATAACATCATAAATGCAATGCTGTAAAGAAAATGTAGCCAAAACTTAAATTGACTGTTATATTGAATGGAACATAGCTGATCTAAGAACAATGGATTGCAAAATTCAAGGTTGTCCTCTTGTCTGGTTATCTGTATGCATCCTCAATGCTCTAGAGTAGACATTAAAATTCATGCAATTCAGGAAGTTGACCTTCAGAGTTTGGTTTTTGCTCTATTTCTTTTTTGAAATCTACTTGTTATTGGGTTTATTCACATTAAAATAAATTTTTCTCTTTAGTTTGTTCTATGAATATTCATTATCTGACTTTTAGCTTTTTGTTGCTTTGTTGTAGGTCACGATTGCTCCTAGAGCTGGTAGGGAATTGGGTTATGTTCGGGTGAAAATGGATTCAGTCAAATTTAATCAAGGAATGCTCACGTATAGATTCTTCAATTAAACCTTTACAACTTAAAAAATATAGCTATTGGAGAATGCTCTCCAAATGAAATGCCTGTCTGTTTTATTATTAGCATCAATCGATGATAATGTTTGCATGGGCTATATGCTGCCTGCATTTATGAATTTGATTTAAATTATTTGTGCTTGATCAAATTGCATTACAAAACTGTTTTTAGTGCCTCTCATATTATTTTCCTCTTAATTTTAAACTGCTAATGTTGTGCAGACGACAATCCCTTCTTGATCATATTACTGTTCAACTAGCTCCCCGTGCAGCTGATGAACTTTGGTTTGGGAGTGGTCGGGTAATAGAATAGTTTTACACGCTTTCTAGTTTCTACAGACTTCCTCACTCTATTTTTGTAATTGTAAAGCTAAATGTAAACACAGTAGCAGCAAATAATGCAATGAACAAAATTTGTTTCTAACATTGTGCACACACGTTTAAAGATATTTGTTAACTAACTAGCCTAAATGATTGGCATGAATATGATTTTTCTAGGGACATTTTGGATTTCTATGAGTGGGATTACGAACACTTGTCCATAAAATCTGCTAGAGAGATCAGAAGGAAAATAAAAAGCAATATATGGACTTCCGATTTTCTACATGGCCAGAGAGAATGAGAAATGGCTTTTTTCTAAGTTCTTTATTGATTTTGTTCATTATGATTTATTGGTTATTTCTTGTTCCATTTTAAATTACAGTTTTTATATCAGTACTATTGTGTGCACAAGTTGTCTATGTGAAATGTTTAGTTTATGCGTCCTTTTTATTTGCTTCTGTCAGATTATGGATACAGTTTTGGACATGTAGAAATATTTTAACGTAATTTGCAATCTTTCAGTTGAGTACGATATGGGCTGAAACTGCAGACAATGCTAGGTCTGCAGCAAGGACCTTTGTTCTTGGTGGGCTTTCTGAGAAGTATCATGGAATGTCCAATTTCTGGGTGTCAGACCGAATTGATGTATGAATTCTGTCTCAAGCTTTGTTTTCTCATGATGTTTCTTCTTGTAAGTTGAAACAAGAATTCCTTGTAATGTATCTCGAATATAAGAGTGTGAGGAATGTAGACCAATACGAGTGGAGAAGCAGAATAACTTGCCCTTCTCTTTGGCAAATGATAACATTTGGCCAACTTACGACTACATTATATTTCATTGTCAGGAAATTGATTCGGAAGCCATGCAGATTGTCCACTCATGTTATGAACGTGCAAAAGAGGTATGTTACAATGGAAAGAAGGATTAAAGAACTTTATGCTTCTCATAATTTAGTAAAAAAGTCTCAATCTCATTTTCCATAACTCTTAATTGTCACAACTTTGATTTGCACATCAGATCCTGGAGCAAAATAGAACGCTGATGGATGCTTTGGTGAATGAGCTTGTTGAGAAGAAAAGCTTAACCAAACAAGAGTTCTTCCATCTAGTAGAGTTGCACGGCTCCCTAAAACCAATGCCTCCTAGCATACTTGACATACGAGTTGCTAAGTGTAGAGAATTCCAAAAATTGATCGATAGTGGAAAGGAAACAAGTTTGAGTAGCCACGCATAACAAATTGCAGGGGCGAATGCCCCATCAATTTTGGAGAATATTTATACTATATGCTGATTTCATGTACCTTGTTCCTGTATTATATTCTTTACCACAACTCTACGGAGTATGGACATAATTGTGTCGGGTCTTTAGGTAGGTAGCCTTTGCTAGCTCACGAGGGGGACATGTAAACCTTGTTTTCCTACGTTTTGGTGTAAAGCCAAGTTACAGCCTGAATTAAAGCCAAGTGTAGACATTCCTAAACTATTGTTTAAGTACCTCTAATCTCTGTTCACCAAAAAAAAGCACCTCTAATCTCTCTGGACTTCTGATTACGCTTTTATTGTCATCATAATGAACTAGCAACAAAAGTAACTACCAAACCACATCCTTGGTTTTCTTGAAAGAAAAAAAAAATCCTTGGTGTGATTTCTTCATATTTAAATTTATTTATATATCGTAAACAGAGTGGAATAAGGTTTTGGTTATGACATGATAAATCAGTTTCAGAAAAAAATTTGTTATATTGAAATGCTCGAGTTGTATAATTAATTACTATTAGAGTGATTATACAAAAAGATGAATTTTTATTTTTACGGAATGAGGTAGTTATAAGAGCTTGACAAACAAATATGGCTTCGCACTTGTGTTAAAGGATACCATGTTTATCACCTGAAAATAGCCCGGTAAAAACAAGTTCCAATTTAATTTCAAAATGAGAGTAACTTGCAGCTGTATACCAATTGGTCTCCTTAAGTGATCATGTTACCTACCCTCTCGGCCTTATTCTAAAATCAGCTATATAAACGTGTAACCGCCACTATGTTGCCCCCACGTTATGAAAAGAACTGCCCACTAAACCTTATTTTCTCCCCTCAATATTTCATGTGCTCTATATATACACTCCTCTCTACTACTGGCATTGGGTTACCACCATTTATTGCTTCTATAAATACATTATTGGGAGAAAAAGAATTAGACAACAATTAACCATGGCATCCCGTTTGGTCGTCCTTTGTACTTGTGTGATCATTTTCATGGCTGCCACCAATACTTGTGTTGTTGAAGCTTCCGAGCAATTCAAAGTTGGTGGTGGCTTCGGTTGGCATGAACCTGCAGGCAACAACAATACCGATCAATTTTATATCCAATGGGCTGAAAGGAACAGATTTCAAGTTGGTGATGCTCTTGGTAAGCTTCTTGTATCATATCAATTCACATGCATGCCTTATATTCACTTGAAGATGCATGTTGTGATTTTATTATGCCAGTTTGCTTACGTTCAAATTACATCATGCATTCATTGATTCAATGAGAGTGCAACTTTTCTTAGTCACATTTCTTGTGTGACATTTAACACATGCATGATTTTTACAACACCAAAATAAATTAAAAGTGAACTATTTTTGAATTATTAATATATTTAAATGTGTAAGTGTGAAAAAGATGTGTATATCTTAATAGATGGGAAAAAAGATGGCTCAATTAATGTTTTTGTTTATGCAGTTTTTGAGTACCAGAATGACTCAGTTCTAAGTGTGGAGAATTTGGACTACATGAATTGTGACGCAAGTAACCCCATCACTGCCTTTGACAATGGGAATAGCACTTTTATTCTTGATAGGCCAGGGAACTTCTACTTCATCAGTGGAACCGATGATCACTGCAAGAATGGCCAAAAATTACTTGTGGATGTGATGCATCCACATCCTATCCTTCAATCTCCACCACCCATTTCCCTTTCACCTACCCTTCCACCTGAAGGGTTTCCACCAATGGCTCCTGCACCTTCTGATGATCAAACCTTAGAGGCTTCATCAGCCTCAGTGCTGCTTACTTCTATTTTTATGTCTCTTTTCGTCACATTTGTTAGTGTCATGCTGTTGGCATTTTGAATGTCTTGTTCAGGTTACAATGGACAACTAGTTAATTGTTTTTCTTTTGTTTATTGCTTCTTGAATATCAGTTGTTTAGGTTAATTAGGCCTTACCATTCCAACTTTCAATTTTTTCCCCTCTTTTGGTCACTTTAATTAATAACATTGTTGGTTTTTTTTTTTTATTGTATTTATGGACATGGGTTGACTTTTTCTCGTGTAAACTTTTTGCTTTTGGATTGAAGCATTTGTATTACTTTACTGCGCGATCTGATTAAGACCATTTACTCTCCGTGAGGAATATGCAATGCAACTCTAAATAATTGAACATTCAAAGTGAATTACTATTCACGCTCTAGAATCTGACAAATATATATATTTTATCTGTGGGAATTAAATAGCGTCGTAGGGGTTGACAAAAATATATTTAACAAACAATTATGATTACTAGGAAAAGTAAAAACTAGAGCCAAACACATATATAAATTCTTTTATATATTTTATTGAGCGCTCCTTTTGTACATCTAATCGCAGGATTTTCCACTCCACGAGGTATATATAATTCAACTTTAAAGTGCGTAATTCATGCTCTAGAATCTGCTGGAAAAAATATTGAGTAAATGATTTTGATGAGACTAGGAAAAAATCACAGGCCTTGCATAATTTATTCCACTTAAATTTTTTTTATAATCATTGAATTCTATTAGTTCAACTGTTATTTTGAGAATTTCTATTTTAACATATAGTATTTTCTTAAATATAAGTAAATTTCACCTGTAAAATTAATATTTTGTTTAAAGAGTTATAATGACGTGAATACATTTTTGGTTATTTTTTAAAAAATGTTTAATTGACAACTTAAATTTGTTGAAAATATTTTTGTGAAAGTGTGGGGTAAAGGAAATTGAAAGGATAAAAATGAAAGTTTTTACATTTATAAAAATGAAAACATATTATGGATGAGTAGAGTAAGTTATTGAATTTACTGGTATTAAGATTCACTGGATTTGCTAAGGGGAAGATTAATCAATTCTAAGCATGTCCAAAAGGAGTGCAACGTCATTGAATTGACTAATCGTAAGGTACCTAGAGAAGACGAAGTAAAATATGCAGGAACTACGGATAGGGTGATAATATAGACATTACAATAAATCATCTTGAATTCGATTTTTATACTATTGTATTAGAATTGAGGATTATCTAAATTTTTTGTAACTAATTTTTTTCAAAATTTGATTTTTAGTTTCTAAATAAAAGTTTAATTAATCAAAGTTCCTCAAAAATTATTTTCCGTTAAAGGTTTTTAGTTCCTTAATTTTTGTTTGACTGGTCTAAGATTTCTAAACTTTTAAAAATTTTAATTTTTAGTCTCTAAATAAAAGTTTGAAACATTATTTTTATTTATTTAATGAGATTTCAGAAATTAAAAATCAAGTTTTTAAAAAATTTAGAAACTAAAAACCTAATAAAAAAAGTTAAGGGAACTTGACAGTCAAACTTTTGTTTAGGAATTAAAAATCAAATTTCAAAAAATTTTAGGGACTAAAAATTTAATTAATCCAATAATTTATTTTATTTTGGATTTGAAATATTCTTACTGTTTTTTTTAGCATTGCTCAAAGAGAAAGAATATCACTTTGACTTGCAAAATTATTTGGGTTAACATTCAGTAAGTTATTTGATACTGCTTATCATTCTCCAATATACTCTTACCCTCATTTCAGTTTTAGATTTTGTTCTATCTGGGTCTGGCTTGTGAAATAGTTTTAAAAAAAAATTATGGATATACATCATTAACATTATTATGGTACAAGTGGTAGAATGCACATTTTTACACATATAACATTTTCACTTTGAGAGCCAAACTATTCAGTATGAATGGTAACCCTGTAAATGGGAGCTCTCAAAATCTGAATTTTCACTTTCCTTTTGGTAGTCTGCAACATCCCCACTTTCCTTCAGTCTTTCTCCACCTTGATTTTCTGAGCCAGTGCTCAACCAGCATCACACTGAGACCAATGAAGATTGCGCCCAGAGAGCCACCACCTAGTGCTAGTAGCACAACAGATAGCCATTGCATTTCTGGACTATGTGGCAAGATCACCCATGTGCCTGCAACATAACCAGTTGCCATAAATGCCACAGCCACCCACATGACCTTGTGAGTGATTGTCAATAGTCTTATGTGTGGCTTTCTTCTGAATGGAATGATACTAACAAGCACAATGACTATAGATAGAGAGGTGAATAGTGCTATGTTGTTGCTTATTGCAAAGACCTTGAAGGCTGTTGTTTTGCCCACCATTGACTTGCCTCTCATTGGTCCTTCTTGGTACACACCACCAGGGGGATTAATGCCAGCAGCAAAAGTCACAGTGGCAATCAAAACAGCAACTATTGTAATGGTGTTCCTGGCATTCAGTATTGCCTCTTTATGCATCTCATAGTGCTTATTCCTCTGGCTCTGAGTATAGTAAAGTTGATTTAGATTTTCAGCTTTTGTTTTATTCTGATGCTTGTGTTTCCCTAAATTTCTTGGGAAGCTGTAATATGATTTATAGGTTGTATCCTCAACTCTGTCACTCACTTGAGGCTGGGAAGGTGATCTAGAGTTGGTGCTTCTGCCAAGTTGTGGTGGACTTGTACAATCATAAGTAACCATTTCATTTTGATTTGGCAATTCCACTGGATTAGTTGTATACCTCCATGACATTGAATGGCTAGATGCTACAGGAGACACATAATTGGTCTTGTCTGTTTCCCGTGAAAAAGGCGAAGATTGGATGCTTCTTCTACCACCAGCTCTGATAAGTGTGGCTTGTAATTGCCTATTTTCTGCACTGTCCTTAGCCTGGTCAAGGAGGTCAAGTGCTGTGACCCCTTCACAGCTCCGAGCATTAACATCCACCTTTGTCTTGTTGATTAAGAACTCTGCCATCTAATTATCATGAATAAAACTATAAGCACAACTAAGACATGGATTCACATTCCAAATCAATATGACATAAATATTGATTGGCTAGTACTTACAAGAACTGTTAATTAGAACCCATTGGTGTATATTAATTGATGTAAGCTCAATTTAAGGATTGAAATCCGA
The DNA here is from genome assembly GCA_007407185.1 of Glycine tomentella. NCBI lineage: Eukaryota > Viridiplantae > Streptophyta > Magnoliopsida > Fabales > Fabaceae > Glycine > Glycine tomentella. The sequence continues at coordinate 879,728 of PYAF01004126.1, read as the reverse complement.
GCAATATTTCATCTAAATATCAACAATCATATGATATTGAAAGAGGGAAAGTACTAAAGCCATACTACATTGATTTTAGGTAACATACTTACATCAATAGATCTAAATGTGATATTAATTACTCACCTTATAGCGCCCGCCTAGAACCGCAAGGTGTAAGACAGTGTTGCCATAACGATCTTGAAAATGCAATAGATTGGTCCCATTGGGGACATGTACCAAGAATTCCAAAGCATCACACAATCCGTATCTCACAGCCAAATGGAATACTGTCTCTTGCTCTCTAGTGAGATGGTTAAGTGATGTAGCAATGCTTGACACAGAATCTTGAAGGATTGAGACTTTCCCTTTCATTACTGCCAGGTGCAATGGTGTATAGCCATTGTTATTGTATTGTAAAACAAGATTTGGATCACGTCTTAGTAGGATCCATGCAATCTCTCTGTGTCCTCCATTACAAGCATGATGCAATGGCGAGTTCCCATTATCATCAATCACTTGAGTAAGCTCTGACCACTTATTCAACAATTCTCTAACAACATCTGCACAGATATTTAAAATTTCTTAGATGAACTATTTAAAATTGTTAGTTCTCATCTTAAAATCAATTAAGAATTAGTAAGGTTGTCCCACAAGCATATAAACCACATAGTAGCAATTGAATCAGTCGACAGGGAACTTTCCAACAAAAATAAGTAAATGTTAAAAAATGCAAACCCCTCTTGATGCAGCAATATGGATACAAGATTGATCAAACCCTGTGGCCTCTGGCCCCCCCATCTCAGATAGATTGAGCAGGAGATTCACCATGTCAAGATTTCCATGTCTGCAAGCTAGAAAACAAGCGCTTTTGCCATTCAGATTAAGCTTACAGACAGCTGTGGAATTGGCATCTAGCAGCAACTTTAACACCCCAATATTCTCTTGTCTGCAAGCCTCATGAATTGGGGTCTCCAGGATTTTATTCTCAGCAGAAACCATGTCAGGGCACAATCTAACTATCTCAGACACTATTTCAGTGCAACCGTACCTAGAAGCAAGGTGTAATGGAGTGCTCAAGGAATCAGCTGTTATCTGATGGAGAATTTCTCCATTCTCTTTAACTAGGCTAAAAAAT
>PYAF01004126.1:867872-878511 GCA_007407185.1 Glycine tomentella | reverse complement strand
GGATTTTATTCTCAGCAGAAACCATGTCAGGGCACAATCTAACTATCTCAGACACTATTTCAGTGCAACCGTACCTAGAAGCAAGGTGTAATGGAGTGCTCAAGGAATCAGCTGTTATCTGATGGAGAATTTCTCCATTCTCTTTAACTAGGCTAAAAAATGTGGTTATGTCATTGGTCTTAACTGCATTATAAAACTTTGGATTCATATTGCTGAGCTTTAAAGTTATTGAGGCGGTGAGAATCTAAATAAAGTTCTGCGATCCCTTTATTAGAAGGTTAGCAATATATAGTAACGAAGTTGAAGAAAATGTTTGGGAAATTATAGTAGCTAGGAGTAGGGACAGAGTACACGTAGACAATTGACTTATGAGAAATTGAGTGTGCGATTTTGGATGAATTTGTCGTGCGTTAACACTAACATTTTCAAGGAAAAATCCTGTTATATCAGAACTAACTAGTCCAGAAGTGAACATTTTTTCCGCGTAATAATAGCTGTTACAAAGAAGCTTCTTGGCATACAAATGATGCAAGCATGCATGACCTCAAATGATGCAATCATTGCACTATATAATAATTACACACGCACAGGTTTGTTTATATTGAAAAAGTTTAAAGTATGAACTTATATATCCTTTATTAGGATGTGAAAAAAAAAATCGTTTTTAGGAGAGTTTACATTTTAAATTAAGAAAGTATACGTAGTCTTTTGTATGTCCATTTTTATGTTTGATCTTTTTTTTTGGGGGTCCATGTTTTATCTTTTTAATGTCCAATACTGTATATTTATTATTATTACTGTAAGAGAAGAAGCTTCTCATGCGAGGCTTACAAGTTCCAAGTCTCAATATAGAGTCTTTTAATATCACAGTTCTACATTTTAAAAATATAGGGTCATTAATCTGGGAAGCAAGTACCATCAACCCAACAATGTTATTGATCATTTGGATTAAGAGTACAATTTCAACTAACAACTTATGCAAGTTCATTAAATTGGACCGTGGCCTTGGTGAAGAGTGACATGGCCTTGCTTCACAAGCGATGCAATGCAATCATCAAACATTTCTTCAACAGACTTAAACTTAAAACCTAGACTCCTCAGCTTTCCAGTGTTTAGTTCGTAATGTGGTCTATCTAGTTTCTCGAACCTGAAAATCCAATGAAAAGATAATAAGCTACACTTGTTCCATACATTTTTATTTTTTATTTTTATCATTACACAACAATGTGCGTGTGTAATTACATTTTGTAAGACCTAATTGTGATACGAATTTTCACATTAAAAATTAAAACCAGTGTTAGTATACTAACACGATTACTTATATAGTGCAATCAGAAGGCATTAACAATAACCAACCTTTGGGAGATGGGGAGGGTAGGATAACGATTTGCTAGCAATGCAGCCAAATCATCTTCACCCATTACGGTAGAGCTGCAAAGGTATCTACCATGGGAGTCTTCATTTTCATAAACAAGGATTTGGCAAAGGGCAACATCATCGATATGAACATATCCCATCCTTCCAAGTAGTTGGAATCTCTTGGTTTCCCCTATTCATTAGAATATTAACCAACAATTATTCAAAGAAAATGTACCAACCTTAGTTAGGGGCAAAGCATATTTATTTATGTACCTTTGAGCAAGCCTAGCACATCAGATGCAGTAGAGCATAAATTTGGTGGCAAGCTGGGTCCAATGATGAATGATGGCAGAACTGTCACCAAATTTATTCCATTCTCTTTGCAGTATTCCCACGCTGCTCTTTCTGCCTGTGTCTTTGCCATCGCATACCATGCCTTCATTCAATACATGCTACAACTTAGAACCACGTTTTTTCATTTCTTATAAATTAACATATGTACCTAGGACCTAGCTATGTAGGATGGAGTAAAAAATTGGGCTTTTGAATAATGGAGTGTGCCCATATTTATGTATATGATGACTGAAGGTTAAGCAATACGTACCTGGAGTTTCTCACAAATTTCCAAGGAGCTCCAGGATGATTCATCTAGTGGTGTGTTTGGATCAAAATCATCTCTTAGCCTAAGAGTTGAAGACGATGAGGTTAATACCACACGACCAAGGGCAGGGTTCTTTCCACAAGAGCGCAGAACATTTAGCGTGCCTTTTACTGCCGGTTCCAATATTTCTGACTATGTTCGGTCAAAATTGATAACCGAATTAAAATACCATGGTGTGAGATACTAGCAGTTATGTGAAAGTTTGGATAATTTGAGAGGTCGTAGATTAACTTAGAAATTAAAAAAAACTAATTACTATGCTACCATATGCCATGTCACATACTAACTAAGAACAAAGAAAAAATGTGACATATTATTATACCTTGGGATCAGATATAGTATTGAGTACAGGAGAGGCCACATGGAAGACTCCTTTGCATCCCATGATTGCGTTGTCGAAGCTGCCTTCTTCCATCAAATCAGCTTGGACTAGTTGGAGCCTCTCTGTTGCTCCTTCTAGACTCCATAAGTATTCATACTTCTTCTGCTTCCCTGTAGGGTACCAGCACCATATACAAAAATACATAAATGTTTTCTTTTTTTAATATAATTAAAATATGCCACTTTATTATGCAAGTAAAAAACCAAAAATATCTTCCAACATAACAAAAAATGTCTCAAAATCGCCCTGCCTATACAAACATACGTCAACTAACAACAAGTGTGTTTTTCTTTTTCGCACAAATATTCTCTTCAAAAAACAATTTTGTTTAAGACCCTCACTAAATATGTGCTACTGAACTAACAACACGTTTGTTTTTCTTTTTCTCACATATATCCTCTTGCAAAAACAATTATGTTTAAGATACAGGCGACCACTGAATGTGTGGTACATTCATTGTATATTGTAATTAAAATAAATTAAATGACATTGAAGAGAGAAACCTAAATCTCTGACAGTTCCAATGACATGATAGCCAGACAAAAGAAGTCGCTTAATTAGCCAAGAAGCGAGAAAGCCTGAAGCCCCAGTGACACACACTCTACCTCTGCCTCGGTGTTCCATATCACAAGCTAAGGTGATGATACCTTTCTCCCTGCCACTATATGAAGCCTCCTAAGTCCTCACAAAGATTAGATGACCAAGCTAATTACTATTAACTAACTAACTTTCAACTCTGGTCAAGGGTGCATGATCTACCTAATCTAAATTTCTCCAACTACACTTAAAACTGATGATGATCTGGTGAAATTATTTGTTTACCATTTGATAGTTAGTTTAAACTTGATGCAAACGGAATCGGTGTGCTGATGTAAAGAACTTCCAGTTTAACATAATTTTGAATACCTTCAATTTGGATAGTGACGGTTGACAATGACATCTATGAATATGATCAACCATTATGGATCTTTATGTATTTGTTTTTAGTGCAAGTACTGTTTGACTCGTCGGTGCTTGGCTTTAATTTAAACACTGCTCAGCACTGCACTTCAAGGGGACAACAGCCCCAGAGCTCCATGTGGACGCACTCCGAAAGAAAAAAGGAGCAAAGTGGATCATCTTTTTGACTTACATAAAAAAAAAAAAAAAAATTATTAGCATACGTTATTTTCTTTTATTCTTTACATTTTTGGTAGAGTGGGAAAATAAAAGATTACAAAGAGGTAAAGTCAAGCTAAAACTGAAGAAGCCAACGTATGAATGAGTAACAGTATTTGCTTCCATGACTCAACAGACCATTCTCTAGTCTCTACTAATCATGATGCTAGTGGCTATCACTATTCCTTCCGCAACGAATAATCTGATTCACAAACAAAACAACTTGTCTATATATGTCCAAGATCCCAAGCTTCCAGAAAACCATATTTAATGGACATCAACTCTGATCCAAGGGAAAATGTTATATTAGACAAACACATTTACTGAAAAAGGGAAAATGTTATAGTAGCCTTAGTCCAATACTACTACTATTTTGTAAATATTTATTATTATTTCTTAATACGATCAAGTTTCATGTTTCTTTTCAAATATAATCCTATCAAATGAGTAACTCGTCAACCATTAATTTTAATTGTGTATTTTTTCTCTTTTGATCAACAGTTACTTAATGATTTTTTTCTTATATATAAGTCTTTCCTTTTTCTCCAATTTTATTTTCACTATTTAATATCATTCTCACAATTTTTTTAATTTAATTACATTCGTGAGAATTTTTTCAAATATATATTATTTATGGATTATATTTTTATTAATAATTACTATTTTATTTTTATATTTTTAAATTGTCATATGTTCAAAACAATAGATAATACCATACTAGTCGGGAAATTTGAATGATTTAAAAGCCTAATATATCTAAAATAAATTATGTACAATTACTATGTCATATTCCTTAAAGTCAATAAGTCATTAATATGATTGCTATGACACCATTTAACGTTATTAATTGATAGTAATGATTAAAAACAATAAAAAAAATTATATGGGATAAAACTAAATAATATATTTAAATAATTAAAATAAAAAAATTCTATATTATTGGAACCAAAATGTTTTTTTAAGCTTAATTTTAAATTTATTTAAACTTTGACTAGTTATATAAATTCCACGGCCATTGACTATTAATTTTATAAAATAGTTTGTACTACGTTATCATAAGCGCCCATGGCCTAATGGATAAGGCGCTTGACTTCTAATCAAGCGATTGTGGGTTCGAGTCCCACTGGGCGTGGAAAATTCCTTTTTTCTTTTATATTTTATCTTTCTCTAGAACTATATTATTATTCTATTAACTAAAAAGTCAAACTATTAAGAATTAACAAAATATATATATATATATATTAGTATATGCTTATTGTGGCATTGAGTACAGATTATGATCGTCCATTTTTTTAAAAATAAATAAAATATACTTCCTCTGTCTTTATCCCTAATATGTTATTTAATTAGATAAATAACAAAGGATTATTGTATGATTCCCTGACTAGCACATGATTAGATTTGTTCTGCCTTGGCTTATTACGTTGTGGTGAATAATCATCTCCAGTACACTACTTCTCTCTATGACTATGTAGTTATGTGTTTACAAAAAGCCTTTTCCAAATTTAATTTAATTAAGGTGCAATTTTAGGATATTTTATAGGATGATTTATACTCTCTCTTAATAAAAAGGTTTAACTCATCTGTCTCAATAATATATATGAATTATTATAAATTTTCTAATATTTTCTTAGAATAAAAATAAAAATAAATAAAAACTCTTAACTTCTCTAAGAATTAGTTAAAAAAAGACTATGATGAATCAGAGATTTAAGATTAAAAAAAAAAAAAGTCTAATAATCAATCGGCACGTATCTGTGGAGCATTTTAATCAACTTCAATTGCTTCATGAAAACAAGAGTTATCTAGAATTAATAATTGCTAACTTAATTATATCAATTAACTTTGTAGGACAATGTGTCGTCCCTGCTGCTTGTAGCTAGAAAAAATTGACAAAAGTCAATACGATGTAACTTGCCAAGATGGACACACTTGTCCTTCTTAAAGAAAAACGTGAATCAAAATGTGGATTTTTCTGATCATGATGCTATTTGTTGTTTTGAATTTCATAACTTTGTTGTGGGCTCTATGATTTGTACACTATACTTGTACTTTGGCGAAAGATAAAAATAGGTTATAATTAATTAATATGAACCCAATCTTTTTATGATTAATTATTATTTGTCATTTCACAATAGTTAAGAAAAATTTAAGTGAAGGATTGCTAATTAACAAGCTTTTAGTGACAATAGCTACATAGTCCATTGTAGAAGTTAAGCAATTATTTAAGCTTGCAAAAAAGTACTACAAATGATCAATATAGTGTAACATGATTGATAAATAATGTTAATCCTTAAATATGTGACTATAGATACGATTCTTAATTTGTATGTATAAAAAAATATATGTTAAAAAATATTAATCCCTTAAATGAATCTCAATGTCTCAGAAAATTAATTATTGATTTTTTATAAAAAAAAATACCTTAATTAAAATAAACACCCTGAAAGAAAACAAAATTTGCTAAAAGGTATGATAAAATGAAAATTATTTGATATAATTGACAGAATTTTTTTTAGCTAATCGTGTAAGCAGTATATCGAAAGTAAAGGGAAAAAAAACAAGAGAATAAAAAGAGTAATTTTTTTAAAATATATATATTTTTTATTTATAATATAAAAGTGAATATTGCCATGTGATACTTAAGAACATGTTATGTCAATCGCATTGAAAAGGCACTTCTTATGATAACTAAAAAACAAGGGTTGGGTTGTGTTTAGAAAGCGTATTAGCTGTAGATTCCAACTATGTATTTGCTTAGTTTCAAATATCTGCATTGTGAATCACACAAATTTTAGAGATATTGGCAATAATTTAAAGGGGCAGTTGATTCCCTTTGAATGGTGGGTTCTACAGTACTTCCAATAATGTTAGTTTGATTTTTTTCCTTTTTCGCCCTTATCGGGGGGGTGTCAAGCAAGTACACAACAACCACAGTTTTAGCGTGCTACCTTCGGGTTTGTCAGTTTCTCAACTATTTTATACAATTACTCATATATAATAGACTATTGAGAGTAAAATGAAAACGAAAAGTTAATGCAGAAGAACCAAAAGATAAATTAAACTATTATTTTATGTATTCAACATTATTTTCCTATAATGATAAATTAATGTGACACTTTTTGTATTTGATTTTGCTTAGTTTCGGCCTGTGCACCTGAACTATTTTCTTATAATATTCTTATTCTTTTGCTTTGAAAAACAGAGTAATTATATATATATATATAATATAAATACCAGGCTTAATATCATTAAATCTTGTGCATGTAAATATAATTTGAGAAAAAAGTTATTAACTCACATTAAAATAGTTTTATATTAATATTCAATTACAACTTAATGTATAATAAATTTATTAAATTTCATAATAATTATTTTAAAAATCATATTAATAATAAATTGCGATTCGATTATGGTTTGAATTTGATTCATATTGACATCATTAAACTCATAATTTACTATATTTTTTTTCCAAAATGATGCACCTTTAGTGAAAATTATAAGACTTAATTATACTTTTGGTTGGATAGAAACAAAGATAAACTCATCCTACCATGGCTAAGACTCACCCTTACTATATGTATGGGTACACCTTTAGTGAAAAAAATATATAATTAATGAAAAAAATCACTAAAAATAACCAAAATAAAATAAAAAGTTAGAAAATTGACAACTCGTTAATTAAAAAAATACAAAGAATTTTAAGCATAATCATAAACCAAAAGTGTAATTAAGTTAAATTACAATTACTTAATTTCAACCAAATTCTTCCTTCGTTAATTTGGCTAGCTAGAACAATAAACAACCAAGAAGATGAGGGAAGATACGCAAGATTACAAATAATCGTCAGTTAATAGTGTGGAAGAAGACACGGACAGTTAGTTAATTAAGCTAATCTTGCTACTACAGTATAAATCAATTAACAAATGAACAAGAAGCTAGCAACGGGTCCAAGCCTCAGTACTAAGCAGCTAAACTTTAAAGTTTAAACAGCGACTGAACTATCTTAACCACAAAGTTCGGATTCATTTTAGTGTACTTTGGTATAAATGCAAAACCATCAGCTACATACAGGACTCTCCTGAGACTACCAAATGACACACGACACAGATTTGGACTGTCCCTTCCCTAATGATTACTAGACATCACATTGCTTGACCCTTATACATTATTCATATAATACTAACTAACAAGCATGTATATTATTCATATACTATACTTAAATTGTTTTCTTATCTTACTTATCCCAACAAGATCTACGATGAACATGATTAATTAATTAATTATCTTATTTTCACAAGTGAATTATATTGAAATAAGGAACCGTACGGAATTTTTTCAATGGATGGATATTTTTTTCGTTTCACTTATTTATTTGCACTTTATTAAAATATCTTTAATGTAAGATCTTTTAAACAATAATTTTAAACTTAAGATTTGATTTTTATTATATCTTTTAATAAAGGAGATGAACAAATCTTAAACATGAAGAATATATTTTTATAAAAGAACTCTTAAGATTTATATAATGTTCAAAAACAAATAATTTTTATCTTCTCATTCTTTTCTTAAAATCTCAAAATGAGATCTACCACTAAAAAAAATAAAAAAAAAAAATCTTAAAGAAATTTTCAATCTTAAATAATATCATAAGATTTATAAAAAAAGATTTAAAATCTAACATTAAAAATCTAACATTAAAGATGTTTAGTGATAAGTTGAAGTCTTATTCTAGAACAATTCCTAAGACTTAATTAATAAGAGTTGCATCACTGCAGATGGCAGATAAGCATTGCAAAGCCAAGCAATCAAAGACCACCAAGTCACCAACTACTGCCGCGCGTTATTTTTCCGTTGTCCTTTTCAAATTTGTCATTAAGATTGGTGGCAAAAATGGGACCACATAAAAGTAGCACAAGAGTTTGCTTCGTGATACCTAATTATGCAACCATTAATATTTTGAGAGAAAATCGTGATTTACGAAGTATTATCGACAATTTATTTTAATATCTTTTAATAAAAAACTGAGAGTGTTTATTTTAATTAAGGTAAATTTACGCTTTAGAAACCAAGATATATATTTTTAGTAATCTTAACTATTTACAGTGGAAATTATTTCAACGCACTCATATGATAAAATTATTTGCAATAGTTCAAAGATCTAGGTTTCAATTTTGCATTCACATAAGTTTAATTTTCATGCGAATTATTGTAAATATTTTCACACTGTAAAATACTTAGAAAATTGTACTAAGTATAACTTTTAAGATAAATATTATAAAATCAATAAATTTATTATATGTAGTCTTATTCTTCCAAAATAAATATTAATTTTGTACGGTATAGAAACATCATAAAACATAGTCATAAGAAGAAGAATGAGCCAAAGATTATAAGTCAATCATAAAATTAAAAAATTAACTTTAATAAGAAATGTCTCAATGACAAATTGGTTTTAGATATATCTAATATAATCATGTAAATAGGATCACTTAATACAAATATAACAAGTCACATGGGACAATAATGTCATAGAAACAAACATTATAAATATGTATCATGTAAATATATGGAGAAAAAATTCAACACACAATAAGATTCAATATCACACCGTAACAATATGTGATTATACAATGGTGCAAAAGAAAAATTACATTCTCAATACATTTCAATTAAATTAAAAAGTTACATATATAAAATCTTCTAAACATTGTATAATTACTTGTGTATATTAATTTTAATTATTTACGAAAGATCTAACAAACTGCATTTATTCCTTTCAATTCACTTTCGTATAAAAACAGTCCTTACATGGCCGTCTCGCGCACACATCATATCCTACTGCATAAGGAGTAACGTAAACCAGAATATTAAATATTATAATTTTCTTTTTATCATATTTATAATTTATTATTAGATTTATCTATCATCAATTTTAATTAATTTAAGTTAAAAATGTTCTTGATATTAACGATAGATGCAACAATTTAAAGCTTCGACTAGTTGAGAGGGACGTAAGCGACGGAAACAAAGCCAATTTCGAAGGCTTTTTCTTCTTTTGTGGACTGGCAATTCCCAATCAGTCTATGATGGTGAATTAAAAGATTCTAGAAGGACTAAGTTGTTCCCAACTTGCAAGGTAAGAGCTATGCACTCAATAAGATAAGTGGATTTAAATTTTTGCAAATTTGAAAGATTTATGTTTTATCTCGTTTTTTTTAATTATAGTGTCGAGTTAATATTTTCACAAACTACTGATAAAAAAATATTATCACAAAATAACTTCAAATTCTATTTTCTTTTTCTATTTTTCTTATTTTCATCAAGAGATTTATCTAGGTCCTGATTTCAAGCCTGTGTTTTTCCATAAATTTTAGTTAATTTATAATTGATTTGACCATTTTATAAGTAGATTTAATCGAAATAGCAGTGTTTGATAAACACGTTTATCTGATCAGTTTTCATGTTTTTTTAGCCACTTCAATTTAATACATTTTTACATAAAATATTTATATTATTAGTCAATCTATAAGCACAACCTTTTCAATTATAGACTACGTAATACATTCTTAAATACATCCACTTTAAAACCTTATTTAGAATGAGACACGCTCATATTAAGTTCCGACAACCTTTCGTGATGAGAAACAATCATTTACGCACTGGCAGTACCAAACATCAGTTGCCATGAACTACACGTAAACCTTATTTGTATTTTAGCCTTTTATAACAATTTAAAAATTTTCATTCTACTTCCAAGACAAAGAAAAAGAAACAAAACTTCAACCCTTCTTACTTACACTAACTATAAGAAGCGTTAGATTTTCTTTATAATTTAGTTATAACTCAGAGTAACCAAACATTAAAAAGATGTATATCAAAAGCTAAATTAACAGTTGTATTTATAAAATGTTTAGATATTAAACATACAAACATTTTTATAAACTTATAGATAATAACACAATGATCACTTGTTAAGTGAGTGTTTGAATTAAACTAACAAGTATTATATTCTGTACAAGTGTGTATCATGTGAGATTTTTTTTAACATATGAAAAAATCGAAAAATATAAATATAA
>PYAF01004126.1:850573-867772 GCA_007407185.1 Glycine tomentella | reverse complement strand
ACATTACCCCCAAAAATATCACTTTTACACTATTCAATAATTTTTAATTAGAAATTTTAAAACCTATCATTAGATTAAAAATTTATTTCACATGAATTATATTTACAAAAATTTATATTAATTTAAAATTATTTGATACTTCATTCATATACATTAAAATAAACTTGATGTATATTTTAAAACATAAAAATGAATAATTTTATTATTTTTATATTATTGTTTCATTTTGACAATATTTAACATAAAAAATTAAGATAATACATATTTATATTGTGAGAATTTCGCAGTTAGATGTAAATTTCACATAATTTTATTGATAATGTGATAATTAATATAAGTTATCTCATTATAAATTTTTTTATTTATAAAAAGGTATAATTTTATTTCTCTTAAATAATATTTTGATATTTTTTAAAATATAACCCATAAAGTCACGTGTCATAAAAAATATAATAAAAATTATCTTAACATTTAAAAATGAGTTCAAATTAATGATACACGAATTGCCATCATGTTTGAAATAACTTCCAATCAAAACAATTTTGTTACAAGAACACAAAAAATAAAAATCAAAAATCAAAATGAATCACCACCAAAATACAACACCTCAGTTCATTACTTAATTTAGAGGAATTAGTGAGGATTGGAAGGAAATGTAAAGAAAGAAATATGAGAAAAAGACTAATTTTTTATTATTTATTTTAGAGAAAAAAATAGAAAGGAGTTTTTTTTTTTTTCACTTCACAAAAGAACTCCTCTCCAATTTGCCATAAAATGGAGAACGCTAAATATATTATTTTCTATATTTTTGTTTTAGTTTGTTAAAAAGTTAAGTAAATCGTTATAACATATTTTTTCTATAAAAAATTACATTAAGAAAAACAATTGAGAAAAAGTTTAATGTTTTTTATTAAATTTATTTTTCCTAATTTATAAATATTGAATATAATTTATTTATTTTTGTAAAAAAAGAATATAATTTATTCATTTATTTATTTTCATTGTCTCTTCCATGCATCCATGTAAACAAATTAAGATAAAATTCTTTGCTTATTTTTTTCTTATTTCTAACTACCAATTTTTTTTAAAATTTCTTTCCTTTTTTAATTCCCCTTTAATTCAAACAAAGCAAATTCTGTCAAAGCTCTTAGCAACATAAAATCTCCTCAGTTTTAGTAGTCACAGAAAGTGATCAGAAAGAAACTCTATCCCACCACCGCCCATAACGGATTGGAGAGGAAGCACTGATTTCATTTTCCCATTAAATCCGACTTTATATTTATCTATAATTAGAAACAAATTAATTCAATGATAATAATAATAATAAATGAAACACCCCACTGGGTACTGCCACATTCTCAGAGTTCAATAAGGAAGTGAAGGTAGGAAGGAGTAGAAGAGAAAGTTATGTTTGAAAGATATAAATATTTCACATACCAAAGTGACGGAACTAACCAAACCACCAACCGCTGACCGGTGAGATAAAAAATAGCGAAACAGCATTTGATTTGATAGCAACAGAAGAAGAGAACACGTTTAGTTTTATAGCCTCTGAAAAACCGAAACTGTTTTAAGCTAAACTAAACGGAACATGTTTTTTGGTGATCGGTTGCAAATTGGAATAATCCGCACTCGTGTTCCCCAAGCATCATCATGTCACCAATGCTCCCCACCGCCATTGGAGGAGGGTACACCCAACTATCCACCGAGTCGATCAACGCGAACTCACTTCTCGACTCAACCGACTCGAAGCTCTCTTCTATGTTCGGAAGCTCCACAATCTCGCTCAGCTCCGACGACTCTGCCTCCGAACCCTCACGGTCGAACTCCACCATGGAAGCGGCTTCCGCGGCCGCGGCTTGGATGTCACGTGGGGCACACGTGACAGGTCTGGGAAGCATGTTTACTATATTGGGGAAGTTGAGAATCGCGGTGTGGCCTTTTATGCTCAAGGCCGCCACATCGTGTGCACGTGCCGCCATTTCAGGGGTGGCGAAAGTTCCAAGCCAGATGCGTGATTTCTTGCGCGGCTCGCGAATTTCGGATACCCATTTGCCCCAATTGCGCATTCGCACGCCGTGGTAATCGGGATGCTTGGTGGGGTCTCTGTTTCTCTTTGCCTTGCTCTGTTTTTCTGTCTTGCTCTGTTTCGGGGTCTCTGTTTTCTGGGGTTTTGAAGTGGAGGAGTTGCTGGTGCTGCTGCTAGGAGTTTCGTGACACCTTGTTGTTTCGGTCATTGTTATTCAGAATAGGAATGTTTGTGTAGCTGAGTACAGGTTGCGCATGATAGAGGAGTGACCGAATGAGTACTAGGATGTAGGGAGAGATAACATAGGAGAGGTGTTGAGCAGAGGAGAAACAGAGCATATGGGTTGGCTTTTTTGTAGTGAAGGATATAGATTATAGATATAGCGACCCTTAACCTACCAATAATATATTTCGTGACAGTGCATAGTATGTTAAGTTTAGGTTTACTAGTACAATGGGAAAGAAGAAAAAAAGAGAGAAGACTTTATGGGAAATAAAACTAACACGGTTAAAAAATAGAAATGCAAAAGGAGACTAGGAGAGGATTGAATTTTCCTTTTCTTGCCAAAGATATATTAATTTGGTTAAGTATAAGGTTGTGTAGGACTGTGTGGAAGAAAGAAAGGATGAACGCACTCATTTTGGTACATTGGGCCCACCCAGGTATCGTATTTTTGTTCTAGAGACGTTTTAGTCTTATTGTGTAACATTTCTTGCCAAGTGTCATGTGTCAAGATCGCACCTTTTCTTGTGCCCGTTGGGGTCGAATTGTCTCAACGCATTTCCTATTGATTCTCCATTTTGTTTAAAGAAATTCACAACCAATTGGTAGTGTCTACCGCACTTCGCTTATAGCAATTGGTGGTGTCTACAGACGCCACTAGCCTTTGTTCTTGTTTTCCTTAAAATTTCCCTTTTTTTTCATATTATTTTTTTTGGATAAGGACTTATGACGTTAATTGGTATGGAAGAAAGTTAAGCATCCTTTGTAGGAAAAGAGGATCAATAATCTCTGCAATGAGGACATTAGGAGTTAGGGAGTCTAATATTCCATTAAGGTCATAATCATCCTATGTATAGATAATATCTCCATCCTAGGATGCTTTGTTATATCGTTGTGCTGTGCGCACTGCTGACTTAAAAGCATTCCTTCCATCCCGCGGATTCCGAATTTCCAATGTTCTAGAGAGAGGGGGTAGCTTATGCTATGGATTATTTAGAAGCTATCCTTATCCAAGTTACCAAGATGTGACACTTCAAAATGGGACTATCATTGGGGGTATTACTATTTAGTATTGTTTTTTGATTGATACTATTTAGTATTAGTATTTAATCGCTCCTACGTTGAAAAGTAATGAGATATACATTTTTTTTTCCACCTAAATATTTATCTGAGTAATTAAAAAAAGCTTCAACTATTACTTTACCACAAATTATATTAGTTTCCAGCCAATTGGGTTTCTTCTTTACCCCTCAAATTCATTTCAATACAACAAATTACCCAATTAGAGTGTTGTGATTTTTCTGTATAACCTCAAAGAACGCAACTATTACTTAACACACAAATTATGTTAGTTTCCAGCCAATTGGGTTTCTTCTTTACCCCTCAAATACATTTCAATACAACAAATTACCCAATTGGAGTGTTGTGATTTTTCTGTATAAACTCAAAAAAGGCAACCTAGGGAATCGGTTTAATTCTAGACAAACGTGTAATATGCAATAGTATGTGACTGCATACATAATCACGGGCTTAAGTTTTATTCAATTGGCTGGAAACTATTCAAGATCAAGTTACTTAAATTATGTGATTTTTTTTAACTCTGGCACAAAAAACTTGTCTAATCTGAAGAGGTAAAATAATAAAGATGCACATAAATTGATTCGATACCACCTACCACATAAAAAATAAGGTACTGTACATATAGCACTCAGTTCATGGGAACCTTAAACATGGGCGTAGACGTAACACTCATTCTGAAATCTTAACTACTTACGTTATATTGGACAAAATTATTTAAAAATTGTAAAGTTAGTTTATATTTGAAAATTCGTAACTGGGAATTGAAAAATTAACTTATTTAATTATAAATATTTGATAAAATTAATTATCATTAAATTATAAATATTTAGTAAAACTAGTTATTAAAATAGTTGAAAAATATAAAATAATATATAAATAATAAAATCATATTTTTTTTTAAAAAATGATAACTAAAAAATTGAATGAATATGTTGATGATAAAATGAAAGAAAATATAAAATGTTAGAAAGTAGAAACTAACTTTAAAAAATACGACTACTTCAATTAACATTTCAAAAAATGATAGAAATTATTAAAAAAATTGTTTATTAAATAATCAAATAAATTTTTTAACTAATAAAAAATAATAAAAACTAATTGGAATATTTTATCAAACATAAGTAAATGTATGTATGTACCTTTGATGTATTTATTATTTTTTCCCCAAATAAAAATTATAATTGTCTATTAGCCAAGGATATCAAAATAGTATCATGATAATGAAGGAGCCTACGAAAAACAAAATTGTGCTTGATCACACATATTTACTGGGGGGAAAAAACTGTAGCTAATTGGTTAAGCAATGTTTAAATTTCAAGCTGTAATTTTGGTTGGTATATTATTACTTTAAAGTATAAACCGAAAATAGTGGCATTGGTGCCTGGCCCTTTAATGCTATTTTTTTTTGGTGTTATAGAAGTTTTTTTTTTTTTAGTCTATTGTTATCTTTGGTTATGAGCTAAATAAAAAAATTATATACTAACATTATAAAATAATTTTATATTTTCATTCATTCATAAATTATTATATTTAATTAAGTTATTGTCTTTTACAAAACTATCTTAAAAGTCATCCTAACAATAATCTTTTGCTAGACAATAATATAAAATCATTTGACACTATCATTAAACTTAAGAAAAATATACATTATTACTTCTGCCTTTTAAATTTTTTGCTTACTGACAAGTCTTTATTAAAAAATTTAAAAGATCATCATATTAGTTTTCTTATTTTAATTTTCAATTTTGTCATTAAAGTAACTTTTATAAAAGATTAAAATGATCATAAAAAAAATCTTTAAAAACTATTTTGATGTGATGAATAGAACATTCCTTTTCTATTCTGCACATCATTTGGTCATTTTCAAAAGGCGAAGGAATTTAATAATTTAAAACACTCCAAGAAAGCTGAATCCGATCGAACAATTGAATCAAGTATGAAATTTGTTTCTAAGGGGTGCTAGATTTATACTGGACATTAGGGAGATGGGAGGGACCATTTTCTATTGAGACAAAAATTGTAAAAGAAAGGGAGAAACAGAACTCATAAACATTGCAGCATGAAAAAGCAATACATTATGCCGAATTCACTCATATGATATAGTTGATAGTGCCTGGAATACAGATCGAAAATCTCAACTACGTACAAAAATAATTAAAAGAAAAAAAAGGCAAAATTCTTATATTAAGAGAACCGGTAGTAACCATTTACTCTTCTTCCAAGTGCATAAACTTTGCTCATATTTCGTTGACGCATGGACGAATCAAATAACATCGATAATGCTCCATCATGGTAAAGAAAATCAACTTTCTTTCAAATTATAAACCAGTTTGATCTATTCCTGTGAAATCCACTACAGCATCATACATCACCATAAATTTTTCTCCACAATAGCAAAATATTGAAATTTCAAATCACTCTCCTTGAATCTCACGCAGTAGCTAGATGGTCCTACAAGCATGAAACTACATGAGTCAACCAAAAACTAGACAAAGTATTCTTAAAACTATAACTTGAAATATGAGGAAAAATTATTATTATTTTTGATAATTGAAAACTGTAAAGTGAGGGTTACAATATATACCACTTTGATAGTAAATGGTAGCATAGAATTATGGGCAGAAAATGTGGTCTGATTACTACAAATAAGGAAATCAGTCCTAAGAACAGATAATGAAGAAATAAATCTAATTATGAGCTACAACACTAATATGAAACAATCCAGTTTATCAAACTCAAGCTATAGTTTCAATAAAGCAGAAACCATGACCTGACAGGATAAATTGCTTATCCTGGCAGCTCCTATTTGGTATTCAAGGTGTTCAATTGTGAATTTTTGATGACATCTACAATTCCACATAAAGGGGTTGTACAATAAAGCAAATGACTTGATTCTTAAGATAAATCACATTCAAAATGATTGGATTCCACTCAAGCTAAACAAGTTTGGATTCTACAAAGCAGACAAGTCATTGCAGATCATTACAATCCTTAAAGTAAATCGCTGGATGGAAAATAAATGATTTACTCCTAGACTTACTGATATAAAATCAAATGCTTTAGTTTCTTCCTTCTTTGAACTGCTGATCATTGAGCTAGGAGTTTGAGTTGAAAATTTTGATTGGAATATGTCCGGAAGAGGTGTTTTTCCATTGGATCCAGCATTTTGAGCAGTACTACCATCATTCTTGTTGACATAATTAAGGTGTTGGAAATTAGCCATTGTCGCCAGAAATTGCTGTTGAGCCAAGAGATTTCCCATGGCACCATAATTAAGTGGCTGAGAAGAATATGGCTGGTTCAACATAATGCCAGACTGCGTAATACAAGGCGGATGACCATAAGGAAATATGGAATTTACATTGAAGCCAACTGCTCGAGTGCCCAACATGCTACCTAAACCATTGTCAGGTCCCAGATGGCTAACATGATTGTTTAAACCAGAAAATAAAGATTCAGATTGCATGGCAGGAGATGTTGCTTTCTGTTTTGTACTAGAGGTATTTTCATCAATGGACAAGCCAGCCAATAAATCATCACTGTCAGGTTCATTTCTATTCCCTAGACCATGACTCACATGATGATCCAATTTATCATCACCAACAGTCATGCTTGAAAAGATATCAGTATGCTCTTTGTTTTCATTAGAATAAAATGACACATCAGCAAAGGGATCACCATCATTTTTTAGTTCATTACTAGCTACTCCAGAGTTCATAAAATCTCCAAATAAATCATCAGCCAGAGCTGGAGGTGTGGATGGTGTTAAATTTGCTATTTTTTGATCATTCTTACTCTTTATAGTATCACCTGTTCCATGATACTCATTTAAATCACCAGTGTCAATCAGGTCAGATAACTCAGCAACAGCAGCACCATCCGTCTTCACAGCCTTCTCTGAGTTAATAGCACTGTTTAGTTGGTTTCCACCTAAAAGACCAAGAACCTGTCCATCAAAGGTCAAGTGCTAAATTTAATTACAAAATTTTAATCTTGCAATCAAAAGGTTGCTCTTAAATTTATCTGCATCCTACTTAGCTATTTGGTAGAGTGATTCCTTTAGTCTGTGTAATTTGACCAAAAAGAGGAAAGAACTGCACAATATTTTGCAGAGTTCTGAGATATAACTTAAATTCCCTATCAGTATCTATACTTTTATAGTAATTAGCACATTATTGTGCAGATTTAACCAGTGGCACACATAATTGAGTTGATAGAAGAAGGGGGAATGAATACAAGCTGGATTATCGGATCTAATGAGAAAAAGGAGAAAAGTAAACCAATAGGGAAAACTAATTCTATCTTCAAATTTTAGGCCTCGGCATAGATTTATTAAAAAAGGAAAGAAATTAAATCCTCAACTTGGATCATTAGGCATATATTACACCAAACATTTGTTAGAATATTTCAGAATATATTGTAAAATTAATCAGTACTCAAATTGAGGAAAAATTCTTGGGAGTTATTTCATTATTTAATTAGGGTGAGGAGTCTTATTGTATTAGTGGGCTTGGGTTTACACCATTTGCAATACACTAGTCTTGACCTATTTGTTGGCACCGAGAAAGCCTTTTCTATTTTACACACATCAAACATCACATATTACATCTCTTTATTCATTAGTTATTTAATTTTCTATTCCACACCTTTTCTTCCTAAACCTAGAAAACAATGTTGACTTACGTTATTCTGTGTAACTATGTCCATGTCATTTCCCAGGCGTGCCTCAGACGCAAATGTTAACATCATGTTAAGAGAATGTAAAGATGAAAGATGAATCTATAACTCATTATAGGACTTCCAACTACATGCCTATCACCAATATTCCAATTTTATGTAATTACGCTTCAATAACTCTGGTTAAAAATTACTTTATGCTCAGAATAATGCTCAAGTCAAAACAAATAAAAGTAATTAAAAAGAGAGGATATGAATTGATATAAGAAGGAAATATAAAATGAATGAGAAGTTGAAATAGGGTACCTTGTGTGCCTTTTCCCTCAAAGAAGCTTGGGGGGATTCAGAACATCTCAACACCAGAACATTATTTTCAGCAAAGTAAGACGCCATACTTGAAAAATGATCATCATCATCTTTCTTTCTGATGATGGACTCAAGGACACAAACAGCTTTCACACGAACCTGAAAATATTGTTCCCAAAAGAAGTAAAAATGAGATGACAAATACATCAATAGTATGCAGCAAATACCAAGTGAGGTTTTGTGCAATTCATATGGGCATGCATGTATGATTGAATTTGTATTTTCACAGAAACCGTCAACACAACGAACATGCTTTCCAACAAAAAAACTAACAAACTAACAATTAATATTTGTCGATAAAAAAAGAAAAAAACAGACATGCCTGCCACATCGGAGATTGGAGCTTTCGTTCAATGGCATGACATAAAGCCATGGCATCCAACTTTGCAGCCTCTCTAAGGAAAACTTGAATGGCATCTCGAGTGGGCTGCAGGCGCACACCACCAGAACTTGCAACTGTCTCCAGCAATCTATCCTCCTGTGTCTTGCTCTCTGCATAACTAGCAGCAGTTTTCCCATTCGACATTTCGATCCTAGTTACACTTGCATCCTGACTCCAAGGGACACCAAATTGATTCCTCGAAAGTCCAGAAGCACTTTGCATTCCACCGCGATAGCCAACGGGTTCATATCTGTCTCCACTTTCTGTTTCTGCCGCAAATGAGGCATGAAGATTGTCGGGGCCCTTGTAGGTTCCAGTCCCAGCCTCATTCTTGATAAGAGAAGAATGGCCCTTTGTGAAGGCACTGAGTCCTTGCTTAATTGTTGTACTTCCAAAATCAACCACCTCACTGAGAAACGATTTCTTATTATCCTGAGAAGGCGCTTGGAAGTTCGTGTTCCCAAACCCTTCGATCCGTCTATTGAGATCAGCAGCAGCAGCAGGAGGAGCCGAAAGAGGTTGCTTATTGGTATCATCTGCAGACAAAATGGCAGAGATGGCCTCTTGAGCAGTGTCTCTCACAGCCTTGTTGAGTGCATCGCCTTTGAGAGGATCCGATTGACCCTTGTAGTGTAACAATTGGCGAATTGCCACCGAATGTCTCTGCATTTCCCTTCTAAACTCCACACCACACTTTCCAACCGCATATTTGATCAATCGTAAAGCCTATCCAGTGCAACCACAACATAACATGATAGCAATTATTTAAATCTGATTTGAATAATATTCCATTCAAATTGTGCGTACCTTGTGTTTGACGATGGGACTTTTATGGTCGAGGCGTTTAAGGATGAAATCTGAGAGCTCCTTGACGATAATAGCGTGCGAAGAGCGTAGGAGTTCGCAGATTTCTTCGATTTTGTAGACAGGTGTGACTTTGTCTTCATCGGAGGTAGCTGAATCGATCAAGCGCCACCTCCAGTATGATTCCACCGCTCTTCGACTCGTTTCCATTCTCTTCTCTTTTACTTATTTACATTACAATTCGCAACTCCGCTCTATCCTGAAGTGAAAACGAAAGCCTTGGAATTTGTATAACGATGTTCTCTAGCAATACTTGGAGTTTGATTTGAGATTTGGAATGGAGCTGAGAAAGAGAGCGATGAACATGAACGAAGTTGATGAGAGACGAAGGGGCTTTTTGCCACGAAAAACGAAATTTGAGCGATGAGGCGCCACGTCAGTTGCTGACTCACCACGCTGAGTGGAAACTTCATTCTGCGCTCCTCGCGCACATTAGCACCTAACTGAAGAGCCGTGTTTGGATTCTAGGAACAAATCAATAAAACTACGTTGCTTAAAAAAAATGTATTGAACTCGGCAAACGGGCCTTGCGGTGCAGTCATCTTCATTCATTCGTTGGGAATGATAGCTTGCAGGTCTCTCATCAGGTTCGTTGAACAAACTATTTCCTCACAAAATAAATAAATATAAGTTTGATTCCTCAACATCAATGTTAGGGTTTCAAGTTTTCAACACTGTTGCGTTTCTGTACAAACTTCAAATTATCTTTTGATTCCATTCTATTCATTTTGCCTCGCAATATTACAAGTTTGATGTGCTTTTGCTTTGCAGAGTGGAGGGAGTTCTCAAGTTTACCAATATTTATGTGACATCAAGGTCTACACGTTATTGCTTTCAGGTTCCCAGCTTCTACTACTGCGATTTTTTTATTGCTGGGAGTCTGGGACTCACTTTTACACACAAAAAAGTTGTCTTATACTTAATACTACATTCAATGTTGAGTTGCAATTGTATCAAATTTTCTCTAGTTTTGAACTCCTTTCTCAGCTTAAAGTTTTTTTCATTTTTTGCAACAGGGTCAGAGCGCTTATCATTGCTTAAGCTGCAATTTTGTGATGAGTGGTAGAAAGAAGAAAATATGTCTTGAAGACCATAGCATCAAACAGAAGAAAATGAATTTTATCTGGAGACCAATTGCCACTAATGCCAGTTCTTGTGAAGGTTTGTCTATTTTTTCCCAGGACATACTGGATATTCAACTTCCGGTTGTACCAACAACTTTGCTTTATGATTATGGTTATGATTTTTATGATTTCTTTTGCATGACGTGACATTTTGGAAAATATAATACAACAGATGAACTAGTTACTTTTATCTGATCTTTATATATGGTGTAGTTCCTAGACCAAAAATAAGTATTATTGTATTTTATGTATTTTCTGCTGCGAAGTATTATTGTATTTTATGTATTTTCTGCTGCCTAAAAGTTCTTGACAAGCACTTGATGCCATGCCGTAGCGTGATTTTCAAAAAGCATGATACTTTTTAGTTTTTACTTCTTAGGAGAGACCCAGGGGGGTTATTCATATAAAATGATATGGTTTTGCAGAAAGCTTGATGAAGGATGCACTTGTTGAGTCAGAAGATGGATGCAAAGTTCAAGAAACTGGCTGTAGCACATCTAGCACTATTTCAAATGAACATCTCACAAAGATAGCTGCTGAAGCTATGAGTGAAATTGCTGAATCAGATACTAGTCCAAGCCAGTTGCTGGATAATGTTGAAAACAGAGTGCTAGAAGGAGATTCATCTGTCTCCACCAAAAAACATTCAATTTCTGTGCAGGCAAGATTATAATTTTTCACTTCCTTTTTATTTTCTTGAATTGGTAGTTTATATTTTATGAAGATACCCACCAATATTTATTCATTTCGTCTGTTACATATTAGCGATTACCATTTATCTTTTACTTGGTCCTTCTTCATTATGTTTTGGTTTCGTGCAGTGTTGGTTGTTCAATCTACATTAAAGGTTACTATAGTGCTACATAATCAGTTTGTTATCTGTTATCAGATGGAAGGACTTAATTAAAATATGGAAGGATTTCATTATAAGACTTGCATGCAGGGCTACACTACTGATGTGTTTTCTCCTTATTTTTCTTTGAATCTGACCATAGTGTTTATTGTTTATTGTTTGATATTTTTCTTCCTGTTTTGTTGTCACTAATTTACAGTGGAAAGTATGCTATCACTTGTTGCTTTTTCAGAAAATTTTGATTGTACTATCTTTCTGCGTCCTTGATATTGATCTCTAGTTTTTCTTGTTTTGTTTTGTTTAATAAAGAACTATATTTCCATTTGGTTCTCTTCTCTGATTATGCATTGAACAGTCAAAAGCTTCAGCCTTTTCATCTGTTTTAATTTTGTGTTTGTTGTGCAGGTTGGTGCTTCTCTATTTCGTTTTATTAAAGGAAAAGGGTAAAAACTAGTTTTCAATTTCTGTTTTGCACAATGGAATTAATAACAACATTGCTTAGCCAACTTAAAGTAGATAAATTTCAGATAAAGAGAGGCTTAATATGACATTAAAAGAAACTGGCAGGGAAAGAATCTGAAAATGTAGACTTTTATTGCAAGAACAGGCTCCTCCAATGTGAAGGAGAATGAATTACAATCCTAGAATGTATAAGCTTCTCAGGATTACGGAAGAATCCTACCCTCTCAAGATTGTAGAAATCTTGCCTCTCTATTTGCTAAAATTCCCCGACCCCTCACTAACACCCTCTACCTTTGTTTATATACAACTTCCCTTTCAATTCTGTTATGACAGAATATCTCCCTTGGCCCTCCTTTTCTTCCTATTATAGACATTTTTTTATTAAGACTATTATATGCATTTCAAATAAGAGGTCTAACAGACATGGGTGAAAGTGATAAAGAAAAATAATTTTCTTACAATGGTAAGAGGGACAAGAGAAAAGAGTGTGCTTTGATAATATACGCTGAAAAGCAAAATTGTGCATGTTAGGAGTTTTAAATAGTTTTGACTTGAGATTCATGTGCCAACACCATGTGGGAAGTGAGATACAATTACACAAATCTTGTTGCTATTGTTATTATCAGGGGAAAGGATAGAAGATTGTGCTTATGATATGTAAAGTAGATTATTTACATCTTACTATGCTTGATACTGTTTCAGGGGATCCACACAGAAAAAGATAGAAGAGGATATGGGGGTTAAAATCATAATACCTACTTCAAAAGAAGAGGATTTTGTTAGTAAGTTTTGGATTTACTTAATCTGCTATCTATCTTGTGTAGGTCAGCTTTGAAATAGTTATCATTTTATCGTGTTTGTGTTTTAATTTTGATTATTGTTATTCTTTGAGATTTTTAAGTTATAGCTGATTGATTTGACTGTCAAATCAATCAGCTATAGCGCTATAGCATTTTTTAGGGGTGGCCGCTACGTGCCGCTATCCGAGATTAATAAGTATGATTTGACATAAATATTTATTTCATTCAAAAAAATAGATTGAGTGTGTTGACATTTGACAATCATAATGATATTATAGGTCTTTGGTTCAAGTTGTGTTTCTTCACTCTATATAAACAAAAGTCCAATTTCTTTACAAGGCTAGAACATAATTATGTTTGACATGAGCATGAGTCTTATATTGGCTGAGTATGAGATGCAGAACTTCAGTTCAAAGTAGAAGCTCCCCCATCCTTAATTGCCTGGCTTTTTGGAGTGGGATCTCCTCTAAATTATTATTATTCTCATATCGTTTGATTGGATAACGAAATTTGATATCTGAATTGTTCAATATAAATGTCTTTTGCAGCCATTGAAGGCATTTCAATCAACAGCGTGAATTCAGCTTCAGAGAAGATACTGGCCATAATTGATGAGGTTAGTTGCCTGTCCGCGCAGTCTCTCAGATTCAAAAGATCTTTGGTTATATTTATCTCCTTTTCCAATTTGTTTCTTTTGTTTACTTCACATTTCACAGTCACGGACTAATTCACATGTTTTCTTGTGTTCAATATCAGACGGTTAATAGCCGAAATCTTGATTATTCACACTTCATATCCCTTCCGTTGGCCATTCATCCTGAGTTAGTTAATAAACTCATCAATTTTCAACATTCGATATTGGGTATTGGTTCTTGCATGGATGAGAATACCGATACTGATCCTGATTCCAATGAGGATGAGGGTACTACTACTGACACCAAAGAAGTGGATCAACTATCAAAGGAAAATTCCGGTGTTGCGGTTGAGCTTAAAGTTAATGACAACAGTGAATCGGTTAAAGTTAATCTCACTAACATACCCCTTGTCAGTTACGCACCTAAAGCATCCAAGTCTTCCGCTCCATCTGGTATCAAAACAAACTGGTTTGCTAGGTTTCAGATATTTATAGCTTAAGGAGTTTGAATCAAGAGTGAAATTATATCCATTGTGTAGTCAGCTCAGCAGCATAAATATTCTTAAGTATGTCTTGATATGTGTTTACCATTATTTTCTACTAGCAGAGCCCGTTCTCTGAATTCTTGTTAAATTATATATGGATATTACGGTTAATTGGTTACTCTCCTGAACCCTAAGAGGCTAAGACATGTTCATATTACCTAGTAACCAGTCACTTTCATGGTTAATAAATTTACTTTATCATGTACAAACTCAACAAGGATATATACGTATGCTTTACTTCAAATAACAACTTGTTCTGTTAATCCTCTTCCTTCTCCCATGATTCATCTTCAATATGAAATTTTGCTGATTTATGTTGCACTTTTGCAGACCTGGGTATTGACAAATCCATATTCATCAAGCCTAAAACATTTCACCTTACAGTACTCATGCTTAAGCTATGGAACAAGGAGCGAATTAAGACAGCCTCTGAGGTCTTGCAGGTAAGTTTTATTAAATTCAACATGATAATATATTTTGAGAATTAGAATTTTGTATTTACGTTTGTAGCTGTGTAGAGTATCTCCTCAAAAGTTATGGAAGCCTTGGATAATCGGCCTCTCTCTATAAGATTAAAGGGACTGGTATGTATCTACTTTGAGCTCCATTTTTCTGATACATTATTCATATGAATTCCTACTTGCTGCTTATCTGTTTACAAGATATACAATGACATTCCTACTAATAAATTCACTAAATCTATGGAATGAAGTAACTGAACAATATACAAGTTAAAAAGTTGATATCTGTAAGTTTTTTGTTTGTTATTAGCATTCTGAAAGTTTTATGTTTGAAAGCTTGTTGGTAAGATGTTCATTATTTATAGCATTGCATCATGAGATGTTAATTCTAATATTCATGTAAACTTAGCCTTCATTGAAAGATTTCTCTTAGCATTTTGTGTGTCTGCTAGAAACTTTTACTATTAAAATTGACCTCTGTAATTTGTTTAATATCTTTAATGAGGAAACATATGCTTAATCTTGTAGGAATGCATGAAAGGCTCTTTGGCAAAAGCCCGTGTTCTGTATGCTCCTGTGGAAGAGATTGACAGTGAGGGTCGTCTTTTACGTGCCTGTCGTATCCATATATATTGTTCTTTGTTTGGCTTTTATGTTTTTTTTTTTTGGGGGGGGTTAACTATGAATATGTTTATTAATTTCATAACTTTCAATAATTATGGATCAGTATTGGCACCTGATTTTGATTATATATTGCCCTCAAAGAATTGTTTGAATTTTCTAAGCTTTTTTAGAAGTCATCATTGATGCATATGTTGAAGCTGGACTTGTCTTAGAGAATGATGCAATACAGAAATTGAAGGTAAATTAAACTTGTCAGATTCATTTACATATATGTTGTTTTTGGATAAATAATACTGCCTTTAGTCCTTTATATAAAAACATAAACCTATTTTCAAATATATTAATAGTTAAATTTCTTTTATACCCTTATGCTTGTTGTGAAGTCTATTACTAGATACCCATTTCTCATACAAGTAGATGCATTCATAAGCCTTACCATACTCATTGGAAAAAAAATATTCCTTAAATTATGAGTGGTGTCATTAAATATAGATTTATGTGCATTTTGTTTGTAATAGTAATAGAAAAGTGCATTTTTGTTTGTAATTTTGACAGCTTTCGGTGATCATCTAGATTTTTCTCCTGTTTTGCAGCTACACGCCACTGTGATGAACGCAAGGCATAGGAAAAGGTGCTACTCCCCCCTTATTTTTGCAGCTCAATAATCTCCCTTTCTTTGTAAAACTTTAGATAATTTTTCAGTTTAAATAGCTGATATGTGCTGCCGGTGTTCAGGAACAAGAACACGTGGACAAGAAAGGTTGATTCTTTTGATGCACGGGGCATATTCAAGCAGTATGGATCAGAGGACTGGGGGCAGTATCTTATTCGTGAAGCTCATCTTTCGCAGAGATTTTCTTTCGATGAAAATGGATACTATCATTGTTGTGCTTCAATTCCTTTTCCTGAAAATATGCTGGTAGAATGATTGATGTCTTGTTCATTATTGCCTCACTTTTGTGTGGAATAAGGAGAAGGATTTGAATGGTTGCTTCACCAAATATACTACACTTATCTACCAGCAAAAGAAAATGCCTGGGATTTAGATCAATTTTTAGTTAGTGTTTTGCTCAACAATTGATATGGCCTCTATGTAGACTTCAACTTCCTAACTGGTAGTAGTTTATCGCCGATTGTTTAAGGAATAAATAAACAAGTTTCACATCTGTTTTGTTTAAAAGTTCTTCATATATATAATTAGGTATCGTTGACCAAGGCTCAAAACTTTTTTTTTTTTTTTAATTTCTATAATCAGGAAAACAGCGAAACAAAGAGAAAAAAGGCTGAAGGCCCAAGCACAGATATAGCAATGGCCCACCCAATAGAACGAAGGGTAGTGCTATTGACACTACACTTGTTTATTAGCACTACTCATATGGGTTATTTACTTTATTCCAAAATTGCCCATTGGACGAAAACACAAGAAAATTATAATGTTGTTGTATATATAGGAGTGAAAACATCATATAACAATGGAAATTCGATTCCATTGTATAAGTGTGCAACAAAATCGTGTTTATGCTATAGTATGAGTGTGCATACAAAATCCCAAACAAAAATATGTTTTCAAAAATATGTTTCCATTGTGATTTTGTACATGAAAATGTATTTTTGTTTTGGCTTTTGTACACATTTCATGGACTACATCAGAAATACGTTTCCTTTTTTATTTTGTATACAGAAATATATTTTCATGATAAAATAGGAAGTGTATAGAAAATCATAACGGAAATGTATTTTTATTTTGGATTTTGTATGCATTCCCTTTTCTATAATGAAAATATGTTTCTAATGTATATTTTGTATGCAGAAACATATTTTTGTTTTGTAATTGTGGAAATCCTTTTGTTGCAACAGAAATACAATTACGTTTTTGTTTATGCAAATATAAAACATAATCATGATTTTGTTGAGAAGTTTGAAAATAAAATAACAATTTCGTTGATCGTGAAATTATGATTCCGTTAGGTAAACAAAATTAAAAATTTCTTACCAAATCTCACGTGTATCCAACAAAAGAGATGGGAAGAGAGAAAAAGTGTGAGAGGGGGGGGGGGGGGGGGGGGGGGGGAGAAA
>PYAF01004126.1:816396-850473 GCA_007407185.1 Glycine tomentella | reverse complement strand
AAAAAATAAAGAAAAATAAAAGATGTCAAGTAGGTATTTATACTATTAAGATTTTCATATACCGTTGTATATAAAAAAACATGCAATACCTCTACCGATTCATACTTGAAGCTCGTTACAACAAATATAAAATGCTTTCGTAATATTAAATATTTTTCATTATTAAATATTAGAGAATTAAAAAATTATCAAGAAATGCTGAATGAGTTCTAAAATCTCCATAACATATTTGATCCGACTTCTGTTTAAATTAAAATTATTTTATGTTTTCTTTTTCATATAGATATTTGAATTCCATTTGACACACTTAAAGTATATAACAAGAGTATGACTACGATCAACTAAAAACAATAAGAATAATAAATATAATTTCTTCAAGACCAATATATATAATTTCTAGCTATTAAAAGCGTAAGACAAAAATATGTGCTTTTTCTAATGGCACAACACAACACAACACACCCCTTGCTTTACAATTGATCTATATAGTTTTGAACATGAAGCACCTAATAGAATGACTTTTGTTCGAAAGCTAGAGTGGCCAATGTCCCTAGTCATAGGCACTCATAGCTTAGTTACTAATTGGAATAAACTACAGTATTGGTCGCCACGGATTACATGAACCTTTGTTGCCATTATTCATTTTGTTTCCTACTTATACGCATGTTTAGTTGTCTACTATTGAGGCCCATAATTGCGCTGGCAATGACACTCCAAAATATTCAAGCCAGATTTCACGACTTGATTTCTATAGATGGTAGTCCCATAAATTTAATGAAAATCAAATAACATGACTTGTGACGTCACAATGATGTTTTTACATGAGCATTTATATTCATCTTATTGTAATTGAAAGGGAAAACACCCCGATTATTTCGGCCTTGACCTCCCCCATCTCACAAAAGTGATTCAATAAAATTCTACCCATTAAAACTAAATTATATAAAAATATAAAAGAAATATGGCAGTGCAAGAGAGAACTCCAAGTTTGTCATTATATTTGGTTCAAATTTAAATTCTTCAATTGAACTTAGGCTATCAGGATTATGAAAGGATAGCAAAACTATTAATATTAATGAAGATAACATTATAAATTAAAAAAACTAGTCGATGCTAACATGTTGCTTATTTTGTAGCTTGATGCATGGCTCTATCTTATTGAACAGTTGGCTGATAAGGATTTCTATTGATTAGTAGAGCTTACAACAAGCAACTGAGACAAAATATGTGCTGCTGCAATGGCAGTCTAGGCTACAATTTTACCTATCTGATACTTAGTGGCAGAATTAGACTGTCTTAATAGTCAAATAGTTAAAATCATAAAACATATTTTAAGAAGTGATTAAATTAAAAATATTAATTAAGTACTTATATCATTTTTAAAAAACTGTGCTTAAAGCTCCATAAAGATGATAAAAAAATTATAATTATTTATCCAAGGACTAGAATAATCTGCACCAAATGCACAGTATTTTTTCTTTAATAAATATTACATATAAAATAAGAAAAATTAAAATGGGGAAGGGGATTTGCCGGCTATAATTGCAAGTAGTTTTATTTCGATATATTATGGACCTCAATTAGACATATCAATCAATAGTTATAGTTGTTGAAATTTGTTAAGTGCTTCCTTGTCCAATTCTAAACATTTCGATATATTATTAGTCTTAATCGGATATCTTAATCAAAAGTTATAACCGTTGGATTTATCCAGGACTTTCTTGTCCAATTATAAGCATTTCATAAAGTGTTTTTTTAACTCAGTTCAAAATGTAAACTGAGTTTTTTTTTTAGGTTTTTTTTATTTCTTTTGTTATTTCTTTTAGTTGTTTTTAAATTGTTTTTTGTTTTAATTTGTTTTATATATTAATTAATTAAAAAATATAATTTGTCTAAAATAGCATTTAAGAAAAAGCTATTTGAAAAATTTTATTGTTGTCATCTTGTGTAAGTGTCACAAGTAGAGTTTCCTTGTACTTACCGTATAATCATGTTTCATTGACCTGAGCCACAAGCTTGTAATATTGAAACTCATCGATGCACGATCTAAAACTTCAAAAAAAATAATGTAACATCACAAAACCTTCTATTGCTTGACCTCCTTGTGGTGGTATTGACAGCGTTTCCTTCACACCACGACCATAGCATGAAGAAATTGTTTCATAACTTGCAACAAACTAGGTAAAGCATGGTATGATCTTTCCCAATTGTCGTAGATGTTTTCAATAGTCTTTTACTTTACCAACCATGCTTTGCGATATTAATTGACTGGACATTCATTTCTTCGAGACGATTTGACCCATATTGTTTTTTCATATATGATTTGACCTTATATTGCTTGTTTCGAGATGATGTAATTGCACAAAGCTTTCTACGAGATGATTTGACTAAACATTATTTTTTTGAATAGCGTAAATCAGGCGTAATTAAGTAAGACTCAATCTAAGCCGTTTATATTATTGGTGTGATCTCAATCGTTGGTATGACTCACGTGAAAATAGTACATCACCTAATATATATAGCAATAGGGGGATTAGATGCAACTCAACACCTTTGTTTGATATTCATCTTATCTCATCTTCTTCAAACCAATTATTTTTTTTCACAAAGTCTCATTCATTATGGACAGATGGATTCTTGACATTGATGACTCAAACCTTTCATCCTTTGTTCGCCCTTCTAACCCAGATTTGTTATCCTCTAGTTCAACAACACTTTTTCCTTATCTTGTAAGGGTCATATAAGTTGTCATGATGAATCAACAATCTAGGGATCCACTCTCAACTCAAGAATTCATAATGTGTGTCCACCAAGTAACCTAATGTGAATTTAACGAGAATTCATGGTTATTTGATTTAGATTTTGTTCGATCACAAGGTCAGCTACTGCAAAACATTTATTGCATTTGATACACCTAAACATTCAATTGATTGTTGAATTTCTATAATTGTAGGATTTATAAATGCTGATGACACACCTCACATGACATTGTTAGAGTCCATTGATTATACTTTTTATAGTGTACTTTTAACAATCGTCATTGTTAAAACTTGTACCCTAATGGTTATGGTGACATAAGAGTTACACTCAAGGTAATCAAGTTTAATTCGGTCTTTAACGATTACATTGTTATTTTTGGGATATTCATTCACGAGAGTTTTAGTTTCAAGATCCTACAGGAACTATTGATGTCACTTTGTGATAGACAATCATAGAAGACCAAGATTTTGGTCAATATATAACTATTTGTTATGTCTTAGTTAGTTCTGTAAGAGGTAAGTCTTTTGTTTTTGTTATTAATTTCTTACTTTTTGTGTCATATAAAATTTATTTTTTATTGAACGGAATGGTATACTCTACAGTGTTTTGTCCCTTTCCTCCTCACTCCAAATGTTATTTGAATATTACACTGCACAATGTTATCAAGGTAATATTTTTGTATTTTGGGTTACCAATAATTTTGGTATTCACAAATTTGCATGGTATGTCCATATGTTATTAATATTTGACACATGTGTTTCTAAATGACAATTGTATTTCATGCATGCAATATGTAATGAAGTGTGTTTGAACAATGACTTTATCATTTATCTTTTTTTTTTTGTGGTACTAATTATATATGTTTTAGGAATTTTATGTGTAATCTTATTTTATTTTATGGATTATCATTTAAGTTCAATCACAAGATCTTTTTTAATAATAGTAGTAATCCACTTTATATTAAGTTTTATTATTTAATATAATATATTAACTCATAATTAACTAATTATATTATAAAAAGAGTTTATTAACAATTTGAAAAAATAAATATTAAGAAGGATGACACATCAATAAAATTAGCTGATTTCATTTAAGGATTAATTATTTTTAAAAAAATATTATTCTATTTTTTAGGTAAAATAATGAAATCACTTACATATATATTTTTCATAAATGCTATTCTAGATAAATTGTATTTTATATAAATTAGTAAACTAAAATATTAAAACAAATTACAACAAAAAATAGTTTTGAAAAATTTGTAAATAAATAAATAATAATTTAAATAAATAAAAAACTATAAGAAATAAAGAAAACTCAATTCACATTCGAAAATTGAGCTTAAAAAAAACACCTTATAAAATTAGTTCATGAGAAATCGATTTCGTAACATGATTTAAATGAAAAAAAACATATGAAATTGGATTCTATGATGTGAGAATTAATGAGAAATTGGTTTTGAGGAAACTAATTTCTTATCATGAACAATGTTTTCTATTATTGATATAAATAATTTTTAAATGATATTATTTAGATAATTATTTAATTTTTTGTATTATTGAGATGAAAAAATTACAATTTTAAGATCCGTTTAAAAAACTAACGGATCTCCCGTCGTTAACCAGACATTTCATTGCATTTGGCTGGAGGAGAGGACAAAAGAATCACATGCCGGATAATGGGATACTATTCAAAAGGCAAAAGCATTGTTTTTTTAATTTTGATTTTTTCAAGTCTCCTTTTAGATTCACTTTTTTTTTCCCTTATTTTTTGCATCATATATTTTCATTGCGGTAATTATTAGCTACAGATTTAAGGTGCATGAGTCACACAACAGAATAAACCTACAAAGCAACATTTTAGTCAGTTGTATTTTGAGAAGAAAATGGTGAGAGTAGTTAAAAAAAGTGACAATATCCAACTTTACTTTTGAGGATTTTCAATTAATAAAAAAAACTAAAAGAGAAAAAGAATGCTAAATTTTTAATTAAAATACAAGAAATAAAGAAACTAGTAATGAGACAAACAATTTGAATCTGGATTAATGATGATATAATTATAATTAACCAAACAGAGGGGCCAAAAAGCCCTCAAGAGTCAAGACTCTGCTTTGATTTGTCGACCACTTTTTTTTGTAATCATCGACCATTGTGTGACAAATTACTAACATCCACAAATTTCTTCTAAATTCCACAGAGAATGGACGGTGATATTTGTGGCCCAAATGTGATTCATGTCCTCCACTCCACTTCTCTGTTCTCTCCCTTTTGTTATGTGATTATTTCCACACCAAACAGCACCTCTGTTCCAGTCTCTACCCTCACATGAAGGAATCATTTTCCAGCTTCCGGACATTTCTAATGAATCACGATTCACGCCACTGACAGCTAAGCTTGCCAGAAAAAGACCTGATTGGATATGCATTCATATGTACCACATTCCCTTTTTATCTCTCACAGGATATGTTGGACTAAACTATAAGTAAGGCTAGTTAGAAAAATCGAAAAATGCTGTTGGTTAGAAATTTTTAAGTTAGTTTATTAAACTTTAAGTGTGTGCTAAAATTAGTAATTAAAGTAATTGAAAATATAAAATGATAAAAATAATATATTTAAAAAGGATAATAAAAAAATTGAGTAAATATTTTAAGAATAGAAAAAATAAAATATAAAAAAATAGAAAGTAAAAATTAATGTTTTATATTTTTTTACTTTAAATTACGTTTTAAAAATTATTAAAAAATATTTAAAAACTATTAAAAAGATTTATTTATCAAACATTCAAACAAATTTTCAACTAATAAAAAAGTAAAAACTAACTTAAATAACTTCTCAAATATAACCCAGATTATAATTCTACCCTAAAGTTAATTAGTCTATTCAAGTTTTAAAATAAACACATTCTAATTTATTTGTTTTGCATAAAAATATTTCATTTAAATCCAACTTAATTCTATTTAACAAAGGATATTTTTCTTAGTAAAAGATATATATAATTTAAACACCAAATAATCTTAAATTAACTTTTTCTTAATAATAACAATAACAGCAAGCAATTTAATCATCAATATTACCTTAATTCAAGTGAAACTGAATTTCAACCATTTAAATAAGGTTTCACGTTGGAATTATAGGGATGAGATAAGACAACTAATTAAAAATAACCGGCTAAATTTACCAACGGAAATTAACATTGATAAATTGAATAAAAAAAGCAACCCGACCAATCAAATTGGTTTCGTGAACTTATTTAATAAGTCTTGTGTCCTTGATAATTTTCTACTATTTATATAGCTCC
Source organism: Glycine tomentella (assembly GCA_007407185.1). NCBI lineage: Eukaryota > Viridiplantae > Streptophyta > Magnoliopsida > Fabales > Fabaceae > Glycine > Glycine tomentella. Next base: position 844,416 of record PYAF01004126.1, on the reverse strand, counting down.
CTATAGAAGCCATTTGTGCTATATTTCTAACTCCCAACACTTCCATATCTTATCTTCTCCTCCATCTTTGAGGTTCTCACGGAAACTTCTGAAGATGGCTGGCATAGCATTCGGAAGCTTCAATGATTCTTTCAGTTTGGCCTCCATCAAGGCCTACATTGCTGAGTTCATCTCAACCCTTCTCTTTGTTTTTGCTGGTGTTGGTTCAGCCATAGCCTATGGTTAGTTAATTAGTTTTTCTGTTTGACCTCCCACTTATACTTGTCAATGCCACTTCTTTATCTCTAGAGTTACATTAATTCAAGTAGCACTACATTTTTTTTTAGTTCAAGTAAACAAAAAGTAATAAGAGGAAAGTGTGAGGGTCCTTGTGACAGTTTTATGAATTATGTACATACATGCAGAAGTTTGCAAATCAAACACTTTAAAAACGCAGTGTTTGCTTAATTTGAACACGACTCTGACTTGTTAAAATTCTTTTGCAGCTAAGTTGACATCAGATGCAGCTCTTGATCCAACTGGGTTGGTAGCTGTTGCTATTTGCCATGGTTTTGCTCTCTTCGTTGCTGTTTCTGTTGGGGCCAACATTTCTGGTGGCCATGTCAACCCTGCTGTGACCTTCGGGTTGGCTCTTGGGGGCCACATCACCATCCTTACTGGTCTCTTCTACTGGATTGCACAGCTTCTTGGCTCCATAGTGGCATCCTTACTCCTCAAGTTTGTCACTGGCTATGTAAGTTCAAACTTAACACATCCATGCATATATAATTTCAATTATATGTGTCACAAACATGGCAAAATTGTCATTCATGCACCAGAAGCTCCATGCATAATTAATTCCAAGCCATATCATCCCTTTTGCTGTTCATCATAATAATTAGGGAACATTGAGTATAATTCTGTTGAATACAGTTTCCTCATTTCTTTATTATAAGTATATGAAAGGGAGTCAGCTGGTTCAGTTGGTAAAGTATATAAGTTACCTTAACTAGCTTGTAAGTTAGTTTGATCAAATCAGCTAGCTTTCAACATGTAGGACATTAATTAGATCACAATTTTTTTACAAAGTATGCTTGGTATGTAGGGATTTTCTCAAATTATTGGAAAACTTTGCAGTTTCTTAGGTACTAGTACTTTTTCTCTGTTGTCCAATAAAAATAAAAAGTTTTATTTTTGCATGTTTATATTAAATGTTAACATATAATTGAAGGAGAAACTGAGTACTAACATAAAAGCACCTAATTAGGAACTAGTATTTAAAATTTGTCCTAAATATTAGTATTCCAAATTCAAGTAAACTGCCATTTTAGTCTTTAAAACTATACAGTGTTGTCGCATTAGTTTTTGAAATTAAAAAAAAAGTATTGAAAGTGTAATATGTCAATTACAATAATTCAAAATTAAAAAAAAAATGTGTGACCTAAATGATAATGTTAACATATATTTAAAGATAAAACATTAGTAAATATTTAAATTTAAAAGATTTAGAAAATTATTGAAAGAATCAAAGATTTATTTGGCGATGATATACTTTTAGTTTAGAATAAAAGAAGTCTTAAGTCTTGTGTTTCAAATATATATATTGGTTAAAAATAGAAACCAAGTGGCAATTAATGATTTGTTGTCTGCAGGACACTCCTATCCACAGTGTTGCTGCTGGAGTTGGAGCTGGTGAAGGAGTTGTTACAGAGATCATAATCACATTTGGATTAGTGTACACAGTGTATGCCACAGCAGCAGACCCTAAGAAGGGTTCATTGGGCACAATTGCACCCATTGCCATTGGTTTCATTGTTGGTGCCAACATCTTAGCAGCAGGACCATTCTCTGGCGGGTCCATGAACCCTGCACGCTCCTTTGGCCCTGCTGTTGTCAGTGGTGACTTTCATGACAACTGGATCTACTGGGTTGGCCCTCTTATTGGTGGTGGTTTGGCTGGTCTTATCTATACCTATGCCTTCATCCCCACCCAGCATGCACCTCTCGCCACTGATTTTTAATCCACATTGTTGCCTTATGTTAATTTCTGATCTGTAATAAAGGAGGAAAAGTAATTACCTCTTGCTTTTCCTTCTTTTCATCTCTCCGGTTTATCCTTTTTTTTTTTTTTTTTTGCTTTTAATGTAAAGTTGGAGTACGTCATTGTTTTCTAGCTTATAAGAATTCATGAGGTTGGTAATCTAGTTTTTCTTTTTCTTAAAGCACAAATTTATCTCATTTATATATGGCTTTCCCTTTTAATTTCTTACGAGGACTAGTATATAGTGTTGCATTGATTAACATCTATCAGACGAGAAGTTTACAGCTGTTTTTAGATAAAAGTTGAGAATGTTTATCACTTAGAGAGTATAAATACTTTTGAACTCCCCTGATTAATATCCAAACATGTCACTGAGGTTAACTTAGGAAAATGAAAGTGGGAAAGCCATAAAGCTGCTGCAAAAGAAAAACACGTTACGTACGCTTGATTGTATACTGTTGGAATGATCAATAGGTATAATTTGTCGTTGACTTATGTACCAAAACACAAAGTTGCAATTGTGAGGTTTGTCTTTTAGGCTTTTTATTATGTAGGGTAAAAACACAGTGAAGATGTAAATGATTAGCTATACAGTACTGCAAGATAAAAATTTAAGCAAATGAAACTGAAATTATCTCTTGTTTAATGAAAATCTACTGAAGTGCTTGGGATGGACATTGAACAACGTGGCTTCACGTCTTCTTGAAGTGCATATGATATGGGTATGCCCAAGAGGTGCTATGTTAGTGTGAATGGGGACCAGCAAGTGGGAATTATTAATTTTAAAAAGTTAGTGTGGATTGAATCCAAGCAATAGAATACAAGGCAGTAAGAACAAGTATAGGGTCACACCAGGCAAAACATTTAGGTATAGAGGGCCCATGGGATTGCAAAAAGTTGGGCTACTGTTAAGTATTGTTGAAGAGTTCCACCATTTTACACCTACAAGCTATAATTGCAATATGCAGTAGGTCTCTCTACTTTTTTTTATGATATGAGACCACATGTAGTTTTTTTTTTTACAGGAAGTAATCTTGTTCAGTTACATAGCATTATTATAGACAATAATCTTGTTCGGTTACATAATATTGGACTGTGCTAGGTTTTTGGCCGACCAGAGATCTAATACTGACCAAAACAGGCCATTGACAAATCATATTTATTACTGCTAGTTCTTAAACACCAATGGGTGTAATTCATTTTGTTGAGCATGATGCATAAGTTGTAAATTTCTTAATACATGTCCTCAATTCTTATGGATCAGAAAACAAAAAACATCAAAGAAATAATCTATTGTAATCGATGACAAATTTTCTATAAGAATACCTCAAATAACTAGAAAAAAAGAAGAAGCATACTACTATTTGGACCAGTTGTTGTCGAGCTCTAAGACCATCTCACCCAGTTTGGCTTTGGGTGAAATATTTTGGCACCTATCATTAGATTATGGTAAAGCTTTTCTTAACCAGCCTTCATCACCTTTTCCTTTCCTAATTGTAGTCAATACTAAAATTAAGAAATCTATTAGAAAATTTGAGTTATTTTTAGTGGAATTCTTTTCTCTCAACTTTGACCAAGTCCATTATCACTTGAACCAATAGCTTCTTAATAAATTTAAGCAATTTAATAACGTAGAGGTGTTTGATGATACTAAGCCAACATCTCAACAAGTTTAATGATTTTTCTCCATTCAATAATGCTAAAATATTATCTCAATCTACTACAATCTTTTAACAAATTAAAGATAAAGTTATAGCATATTTTCTTAGCTATAATAATAGAACATTAGCAAGACTCAAAGTTTGAGCAATATCTCTTTACTTTAGTAATTAAGAATATTTATGAAGAGACAACTATAGTGAGAAAACAAACTGAGGTTATAACACATTTTCCTATGTATGATTCTTCTTTCGTGTTTTGATTCTTTTTTCTTTCTATTAAGACAGTATTAACTTATCTAAAGAATTTATAATTAGTGGATCCCACTAAAAATTAAGGAATGTAAAAATGAGACTGGACAATATTTTCCATATATATATTTTTTTGCCTTGAAGTGCCTCTGAAGTCTAAAAAACAGAATATATCTCCTATGTTCAATTGCAAGTTTCCAAGACTTTCTTCATGGTTTGCAATGAAGCGAAAACAAAAATGCCATATGAAGAAATTCGTTTTATATCATTTCCTTTACTCAGACTCCCAGTTAGACTCTCCAGGCTTTGCATATTTCCATTCGTGCCCTTTCCACTCTGGTAGTTGTTGAATCACAACCTGCATCAAATCAAAGCAAATCATAAACCAATACTGGAGCTTAATATTCATGCATAAATTTTAAGTGTAAAGAATGTTACACTATAAACTAACTAAAAATTATCATTTAAACATGTTTTTAAAGTAATTATTATAAAATTTAATAATTTTAGCATGCATAATTATTTATAATTAAATTCTGTATAGTGTAACACACTAACACAAAGTAAGAATAGTTTAAATAACAAAGCCGTAAAACAATTTCTTTTTTTCTAATTTTATTAACCAAAGACAAGGATTACTAAAGTTCAATAGTGAAGAATCACGAACCGCCCCTCTGGAATCTGGTTGACCAACAATTGTTTGACATGCTAATCTCCAATTCTTTGGTTTCTGGAAAAAGAGAAAAAAAAATCCAGATAACAAAACCGTAATTGTCTTCATAGACAGTAGAAAAATACCAGACAAAAAATTTCAATCTGACGATCAAGTTTGCATTCAGTCTATTACCTTCTTTAGTATTTCTTTCTCTTTATCAGTGCGAGGGTTTAGAAGCTCCTTGCCTTCAAGAACCTAAACAACAATTGCAAAATGGATTACTAGCGTACTTTATTTTATCTGTCTTCTAAACTATATTACTCTATCCTAAAACATGTGTCTCTTAATTTCAAAGGGACAAAATATCCTTGATTGTTTACTCTAAAATGTATCCCAATAAAAGGTTGTTTTTATTGTTGTATATTTTTAATTTAATAAATGAACATTTGGTACAAAGAATCATGAGTTTTATTTCTTAAGAATCATGCTTTCAAAAATCATAATTCATGAGATTGTTACCACTTACGAATGTGTTTGTTGATATATTTACAAGATTTGTATGAATATCATCATGAGTGTGACTAAAACTTTTTCATCATTATAGGAATTTTAGTCCCTCACCTTTTACATAAGAATATATTATTAATTAGGAAATATAGTTTTTTTTTAAAAATTATACCAAACATGAAAATGTATAGCTCACCTCCACCATACATGTGCCACAAGTTCCACCCCCTCCACAATTTAACAAAGCTCTGGCCTGGAAAAAGTAACAACAAATTAAGAATATATATATAAACTGATTAATTGACACAAAAAAAAAAAAAAATAGTCTAGTATAGTCGTTATAGAGCAAATAATAAGGTTGCTGAGGCAATTACATAGGGTCCATAGAGGTCAACATTGGAATCGAGCATTATCTTCCTAAGCCTCTGGCCTCCACAAGCAGAACGAAAGTGCATATCTGGTGTTCCATCTGGTAGCAATACAGACTAACCAAACCCACAGAGACAACCAAAATCTTTAAGAGACATAAAAAATGTAAAACCAATTAATGTAGCATCATAGTATTATTTAGTTGTTGGACTTACACTAACAAACACCAGTCCGACATAAGGTGGCTCATCGGGGTCAGTGGTGTCTGAGTCAGAGTCCTTCTCAGGGACTGTGCCAACAGCTCTAATTTTGGTTCTAACATAGCTGACACGCTTAGAGGAATAGATGGGTCTGTTGTTGGGTCTGAAGTTATGGGAAGAGGAAGAGATAGAGCGCAATGCATGAGAGGTGAGTTGGAGTTGGAGGAGTGACATCGGAGTGATGCTATTTCAAAGTTCCTGCAAAGTGTTATGTTGATGTTGAGCTGAGGATATTTTGCACCGAATTTGAGCTTAGTACAATGGCTCTGTCATTTGTGGTTGTTCTTTTGATGATCTTATCTATCTGCTACGTTTTGCATAGCTACAACTTAGAACTACAATGAATGAATTATTATTATTATTATATTTATATTTATATCTTATTGAGAAATAAATTAATTTATATTTATAAACGGATAAAGTAAGTAAGGGGAGGTTGAGTTGGGCCACATATGGGCAACGAAGTTTGTTGGACCATGTATTGGGATGCATTTTAAAAGGACAATAAAACAAACGCTAGAAGAAGGGCTTGAACCTTCGACCTTGTGGTTAACAGCCACACGCTCTAGCCAACTGAGCTATTCCAGCTTTGTTGGGAGAAAACATTTTGTATTTTTCTTCACTTTTGTAATCACGATTTCATCATGTGTATGCATTAATAAGAAACATGGATGTATTATTGTTTTTGTATACATGGTTACACAATTAAACCTTGATCAACACATGCTTAAGAATTAAATTGTCTATTTGATTTTGGCGATTTTTGTTCATAAGATATTTACCAACTTATAAGGACTTAGTTTGACATCCTTGAACTTTTGTAAAAAAAAAAAAAAAAATAGTAATTTATTAGTTTTGTATTTTATGTTCTAAATTTAAGTGTTTGACATTTAGTTAGAGACAAAACAGTTTGTATAAAGTGGTTTCTACTTCACACCTTTCAACCAAAAAAAATGATACGTAAAACATTTATTTTTTCTTAGAGGGAGGCCACTAGGGTTAAAGAAAAAATAAATTATACATTCAACTAAGTAGAATCTACAATGGAATAATAAGCCCAAAGATAAGGAATGAGGGGATAACAAAAAGTAACCATCTTAATTTCCAAAATATCGAGGTAACAAGAATATAAGAAGTTGAATGAAATTCCTAATTTATAATGTTTATAACTTTAAGAAAATTACGATAATTTAAATACTTAAATGTCTAACATCTTACATACAACTCAATATTATTTTTTATGCCATAAAATAATCATTTATATTTATAGATTATGAGTTTACCTCAAAGGACTTCAATATAATTTTTTTAAGAGATGGATATTCTTCTCTTAACTCAAATCACCTACCCATGCTAGCTTGAGGGCCTCATGGGTGTAAGGAATTTGTGAGTTTTCAAACAATAAGGGAAACAAGTGAGAATAATAAGAGCAAAGAAAACATCCATGAAGATGGAGTCAAGAATGTTACATTACTTTAAGAGATGAAGGGTGAGGGGGGGATTTGTTCGGGTTTTTCCACTTAAGTGGAATGGTTCGTTTCAATAATATAATATTAAAAAAAAAACTTTTAGACTTTTACCATTCAAAACATGACATAATACTAAGTGTGCAAAGTGAGAGTAATATTTTATTACAAGTGTGTATTAGTTTTAGTATAATTAAGGAGTTCCACAAAGGGATTAAGTACTAGTCTTTTCATATTGTATTTTGTATCGATTGTGAGTTTTATAGTTTTTCAATGGAATGCTTTTCGATATTATTATTTTAAGTCTTTTTGTGTTTATGCATTTAAGGAGGTTGAGAAACTCTATATCATTAGGTTCTTATTGGGTCAATCAACCTAAGATCCATTGACTCAGATGCTGAACAACCTAAGTTAAATAGACATTACTATATAATCCACACTAGACCTAAAAATATAGGGATGAAACTTTCACACTTGAATACTTTTGAACTAGTTCTCCTCTCTCCAATTGAGTTATTCCACCTTGAGACTTGGTAAAACTTTTCCCGACACTCTTGTTTCTTGTTCAAAAACGAGCAAAGCAACATTCTAGATTCTAGAAAAAAATCCTTCATTATAATGGCTATCACAAACAATAGTGAAGAAAAAGATACAAAATAAGTAGTCCAAAGCAACATATCAAGTCAGATCCGAGAGGTATTAGGCAAAGACTTTTTCTTGGCGATGAAACTCCCCAAAATTAGAATTAAGCTAAGTTTATGATCTCTGTCTTGCATTTTCTCAAATTCAAATTTTATTTTACCGATCTTTGGCTTTTCAATTCTGAAAATTATATGAATTATTGCAAAAGATCATGATAATGTAAGTACACTTTGGTATTATTAGATCGGAGGGTACATCATAACTAAACAATTGTATTTCAGTATTTTTTTTTTATAAAAAAATTGCTCATATGTTTATTATTCCTTTTCTTACTTTTTTGTGAGCAAGTACTCAATTTAATCTCTACAAATAATCACTCAATTTAATTTTATTTTTAGTTGAATTTTTCTTCAAAATTACAAAGGTGGGACGTTTTAATTTCTCATTTATTTTAAGTAACATTTCAAAGAATTAATTTCCATTAATATAGAACATTGTTTTAGTTTTGCTGATTTTCAACTCATACTGCGTTTGTGATATTCACAATGAATTACACCTGTATCCAAGAGTTCCATCGCCTACAGTCCAAAAACAATCAGCATGAAGTGTGTAGGTTGTTATTTGATCATTTGGATGTACTGACTTCGTCTAAAACGATTTCAAATTATATATACATACTAGCAATTTAGAAAGATATGATCGTGAATACGATTTCTCAGGGAGATTTCGAACTTGGAGATATACTAGCATATTGCTACCGTTTCATGTAAGATGCAGTACCGATTTCTTAAAGAAATTTTGAACCTGTTGATATTAATCTTTGTTTGTAATTATTTGTCCATTAGATTGAAGGCGTAACCATAATAGTTTTCTGTTTTTAATTATTATTTAGCACTTTAGTTGTATATCTAATCCTATCATAATAGTATTCCGTTACTTTTTTTTATTTATCATCTAGCACTTTATTTTTATTTTTTTAGTTATTTATCCATTAGACAGAAAGTACAGTTATATCCCATCTTATCATAATACTAACAAATATTATAAGTCCACTAAGATTATTATTGGTTAAGTTATTTCCATCTTGCATGGAAATTCAAGTTTTATGCTAGGCGGTGATTGTGGAATGGGGTATTATTTTGTGCCGTGATTGGTGGTGATTTAAGTTAGTTATTAAGATTTTTAATGGTAGATCTCAAATTGAGATCTTATATATGATTTAAGATCTCTTCTATTTTTTTTTAATGGTAGATCTCACTTTTTAGATAGTAGAGAGAGAAAAAAAATGAAGAAAATTTATTCTTTTTTGAACAATGTTCAGATTTAAGGAATTTTTCACAATAACTCATCTTTTATGTTGGAGATATCTTCAACTTCTTTATTGAGAGATCTAGTGAAGATCAGATCTTGAGTTCAAGATTCTCACTCAAGATCTTATAATAAAAATATTATTAGAATATTTCTTATTTATGAGTATTTATTACTATAAATAAATAAATAAAATAGTTCGTTTCTTATTTCTTTTAGAGGATGAGTTCTGTTATAGAATGATTTCTTGTCATAATTTTAAATTATTTATTTCTATTCTATAATTATGTTCTTTTGATTGGTAAAAAAAATTATAATATTTTAAGAAAATTAACCAAGGTCGAGAAATATAATATTTGAGTAGTTAGTAGTTGCCTACTAATAGCCTACCATTTGATATCATAAGTTATGCTTGAATATGCGAACGTTAAAATGTGAGTAGCTATATTATATTTGAGTATATCAATGCTTTAAGACCTACATTTCAATTATTGATTGATTTATAAATATTATGATGAATGAATTTCAAGGTATAAGATCTTCCTTTTTTCGATCTTTAATTATTTACAATGTGGTATTTACATTTGAGATAGATACTCAAACAACCTTAAAAATTAAAGTTTGGGATGCTAGGGGAATGTTATGATGGGTGACACTACTCGCAGCCCAATCTTGAAGATATGTCAAAGGCTTTAATACCAATTTTTACTTTCATACTCGCAATCATTTTCCATGGCTGACTTATTGAATTCTCAAAGCTACACCAGTATGATACTTTAAATGATTTCGGCTAAAGGATTATTGACCAAATATAGCGTGTCCTTTTTGGTTTGCTTCACTTTATTAAACAGATATCAGGCATGGAGACTTGCGTGAAGAGAAGATAGGCAAGAAAATAGGCCAATGGATTATTCAACAAAATTGACACGAATATCAAAGCTATCATTTATATATGATCGGTAATGACATGATCAACATGCATATTAAAACTGTCATTTATACATGATAAGAATTGACACGAACAACATGATTTAAAGTCGTCATTTATATATGATTGGTATCAACATGATTGACACAAATATTAAAACCACTATTTATACACGGTCATAATCAACACAAATGAAATGACTATTAAAATCACCATTTATACATTGTCAGTATTGACATGATCGACACGGATATTAAAATCACCATTTATACATGGTTGGTATTGACACCATCGATACAACTATTAACATGACTAAAATCGTCCATGGTACCGAGTGTACACATGGTCAGCATCGACACGATAAAATTCGTCCATGATACAAACATTACTTTTGAACAATGATCGATTACCGAATTAACGATGAACTTACAACTTGGAAAATTTTAAACAAGTCGTATTTCTTCCAATAGGGAATGCATGAAAGTGTATTTCGATATGATCAAAATTAACTTATATTTGTCGAAGCTTGGTAACCAACTGATTATTTATTTAGTCAATTTATCATATTTGTCTAAACCCGAAAATCAACCAAATGATAAGGAATGCATGAAACTATATTTTGATATGATCATACTTAACCTATATTTGTTGAAGCTCAAAAATCAATTGAGTATTTATTAACTTCGACAATTTATCATATTTATCTAAACTTGGAAATCAACCAACTATTCATTCGAGAATTAATTTGTCTAGTTAGTTTCATATTCTCATGACGAGTGATCAGATATAGAAAGACTGAATGCTATGGTTTTAACTTAATTAATTTTACATTCTTTTTGACGAATCATCAACCACATTATGAATTAATACCTATGGTCTTAACTTGGCCAAATTTATATTCTATTCATGTTAAATTGACATATGTATGAGCAAACAATTGTTATCTTAACTTAGCCAAATTTATATTTTATTCATGTTAGATTGATATATTACAAGCAAACAATTGTTAACTTAACTTAACCAATTTTATATTATATTTTGTGCTTCAAGCCTCTTCATGCTTATGCACTCGAGACTAAGGGGCTGTAACCGACCTTACTACCTCAAGGCTCTTTGTGATACACACTTGAGACTGAGAAACTAGATACCATTATGTTCTTATTGGATCGATCAACCTAAGACCCATTGACTCGGATGTCAAATGACCTGACCTAAATACGACATTACTATATAATTCATACTAGACCTAGAAACAAGAGGATGAAACTTTCATACTTGAATGCTTTTAGACTAGTTCTCCTTTCTTCAAGGCATGACTTAGTTACAGGAACATGTTTGTATTATCTCTCTTGTATCCAAGTATTTTGAGAAATTTCTCTTGTAATAAAATGTTATTCATTTTAGGAGTCCTTGTAGTCACTACTTGTAACAAAGACTATCCATGAATTTTAGAGAATAAAATAGAAAATAATAACTATTAATTAAAATCTTAATATTTGTATAATTTATTTTATATGTGTATTCTCTTGACTATTTTTGTTGGACTCCGATGAACAAAGTGCTTAGAATCTGAACATCCATGATCATATTATTATTTGAATGTCTTATCAAATATAATATGTGTTCGGGGATCTCAAAGTAACAACTATATCATATATGATAGATTTTCATAAGAATAATGGATCCTTAAGTTATAGTGCACCCTTATATAGATCTTAATGATTGACCTAAAATGACAAATTACACTTAAATATTTTTGGGATAAGTCTCCTTCATGATCTAGCTACAGTAACAGTATATATTTATTTTATCATAATGTTATATTTCTCTTGAAGAAGCAAATCCCTTATTCAAAAAAAAAAAAAAGAAGAAAAGAAAAGAAAAAAGAAATTTAAGTTGGAAAGCAACAATGAGAGGAGAGGAGACTGACGAGGTGGGGGTGGGAGGGTTTTTATCGTGCGTGGCAGCCACGGCTAAAACCCTCTCTTGACTTCAACTACGGATAAAGGCCGAGCCGATGGCCCAAGTTTCAAAGTTTCGGCACTTGCTTCTTCATTCTTCTCTCCCCAAACCCTCCAACATTCAATTCCGTTCTCTCCTAACAGTTATCGCCTCGTCCTTGAAACGACACCGTAGCATCCCTCCTCTCCGCAGAAAAAGCACGACGCCAAAGCCAATGGAAGTGAAGGAGGAGTCGTCGAGCTTCAACAAGAGAAGGGCCGAGGGCAGAGACAAAAACGACATCTCCCAGAAGAACCTCCAACTCAAAGTTCGCAAGCTCAACCCAATCAATACCATCTCTTTTGTTCAGGTACCCTTTACCCTTCTCTCTTTCTCTATTCCATTATCCATTACCAACAATAACCAAACCCACTTATTGTTTCTTCTAATTGCAAACAAATTTGTCTTCTTCAGATATTGGGAACTGGCATGGATACTCAAGATACGTCTCCTTCAGTCCTGCTTTTCTTCGACAATCAGAGATTTATATTCAATGCTGGGGAGGTAACTCTGAAGTCTTCTCTCTCTCTCTCTCTCTCTCTCTCTCTCTCTCTCTCTCTCGGTTATCATATTATTATCTGCTTTGCTATCTCTCTGTGGAGGCTTACAATTTATATAATATAATAATGAATGCCCTCACGCTCAATTCAGGGATTGCAAAGGTTTTGCACGGAGCATAAGATTAAGTTATCAAAGGTATGCTATATCTTCAACTTCAATCCTTTTCTCTCCTAATGTCAATTGCCTAATACTAGTAGAGTAGTAGTATATCATCTCATAAAAATATAGTTTGTTACGGGTTTTAGTTTTGTTGTCTTACTATTGCTCATCTTTCTACAGATAGATCACATATTTCTTTCTCGTGTCTGTTCTGAGACTGCTGGTGGCCTTCCAGGTCTGTATTAACCTTACGATTTTGGCTGTATAATGCAGAAAATAGCTTTTTGGTTTCTTTAATGATGCACTGATTGCTAAAAGTTGTCATGTTCAATTGTTTCTTCTTTACTACTACTGGTTAGATTGGTGATTCATGTTTTATTTTTATTTTTATCGAGATATGTTAATTGTTAGTTTGTTAGTTTTTGTTAGTAGATCGAATCTGCAATCTTTCCCCCTTTTCCTTCTTTCTTAACCACTCAACCAACCTTATATCTCCTAATTGGTGATTCATTTAGAAGGGCCTTGAAATAATTTTTCTTCAACTCGCAGGTTTACTGCTTACTTTGGCTGGCATGGGAGAAGATGGGATGTCTGTAAGTAGCATTTAACTTCATATAATTTTCCATTTTCATCATATATATATTTATCTAGTATAAATGATAGTTTCTTTTAATTTGTAGGTTAATATATGGGGGCCGTCAGATCTTAGGTATTTAGTAGATGCCATGAGATCTTTTATTCCCAATGCTGCCATGGTTCACACAAAGAGCTTTGGGCCCATCTTCAACACTGATGGACCCATTGTGCCACTTCAAAGCAAACTTTTGGACCCCATTGTTCTTATTGATGATGAGGTGGTCAAAATATCAGCCATTATCCTACAACCAAATTGCATTGAAGGTCTGCTGACACCTTCAGAAAGCTCTTCACAGGAGAGGATGGATCATAGTCCAGAAACCCTTGACTCTCCCAATGGCAAAAAGCTACCTGCTGTAAAACCTGGTGATATGTCTGTTGTATATGTTTGTGAACTGCCTGAAATCAAGGGGAAATTTGATCCAGAGAAAGCTAAGGCCCTTGGTCTCAGACCTGGGCCTAAGTATCGTGAACTACAACTTGGAAACTCAGTGAAATCTGATCGCCAGAATATCATGGTTAGTCTCAAAACTCTACATTATTTGCTCAAAGCAGAGTAGAATTATAAAAGGAAACAGAATTTGAGACAGAGATTTCAATCTCAATTGCACATGTTTTAGTTTATTTCAATTTGATGTTGGGCTTCCATACCTTGTAAAGTAATTGTTTGTCTGCTACAATAGGTTCATCCAAGTGATGTCATGGGTCCTTCTGTTCCTGGTCCCATTGTACTCCTTGTTGATTGCCCAACAGAATCCCATTTGGAAGCATTATTGTCTATGCAATCACTTGCCAGTTATTGTGATCAAACAGACAACCTACCAGAGGCTGCTAAGAGTGTCACTTGTGTAATTCACCTAACTCCTGCATCTGTCGTGAGTTGTTCAAATTACCAAAAATGGATGAAGAAATTTGGTACTGCACAACATATCATGGCTGGACATGAAAAGTAAGATGTTTTACTTTCTGGAGAGTCCTTTTTCTGGTTCTCTTACCTTCTTTATTAGTGATTACCCCTTGTTGCTCATTCTGTTTGCAGGAAGAATGTAGAGATTCCTATTTTGAAAGCTAGTGCAAGAATTGCAACACGACTTAATTACTTGTGTCCTCAGTTCTTTCCAGCTCCAGGATTATGGTCTCTTCCTAATCACAATAGCTCAAAATTTGGCTCTCTTGCTTCAAGTGAGGTTTGTCACGTGATTGAAGATGAAATTTGTTTTACTAGACAAACATGAATAAGACATAAATGAGTCAAATTAAATTGTTTGATTTGATTCCTTTGCAGGATTCATTTTCAGAATTTTCTGAAGTCATTTCTGCTGAAAATCTTCTTAAGGTATGAAAGATTGATGTGGCCTGGCTGTTAACATATTTGTTCTAATTATGACAATGGACGCCTTTTTTGGGCTCCTTATAGCTAATCACAAAAAAAATTATGATGCTTTTTGAGAAGAGCCTATTATAGTTGACAACTTAAAGCACTTTGCTTATTACTAATAATATACAAGCTTAAATACCATTCATCTGATTTTTAAATAAACATTTCTGGTGGTCTAACTTGTTCTCTTTGAACAATTCAATTTTTTTTTGGATGCATCAGTAAGAAAGAACATGAGAATGGCATTCTTCTTGTCAAGTCCTTGGAGAGTGGTTTTTCATGGACCTGTTGTCACGAATTTTGAATTTTTTATAAGAAATGGATTGATGCACATTTTTAAGACCCCAATTTTTCTGTAAAACCATTAGAGCATATTCTTAGGCTCTCATCTATCCTTTTTAATCAAATTATCTTCCATTTAACCTACTTGTCTCACTGGAGGTTCTTTTAATCTTCCGACATGACCGAATCACCTTAGGAGAGCTTTTATCATCTTTTCCTTGATAGAGCTGCTCCAATTATCTTCCTGATATATTTTTCAGTAGTCACCTTAGGACTATAGTTTCACTTATTTGATCTCTATCTCTTGCTTTTGCCAAGTTCATATATTGATAGATATATTACTTTCTGCTAACAGTTTACTTTGCGTC
This sequence comes from Glycine tomentella, assembly GCA_007407185.1. NCBI lineage: Eukaryota > Viridiplantae > Streptophyta > Magnoliopsida > Fabales > Fabaceae > Glycine > Glycine tomentella. The sequence continues at coordinate 829,026 of PYAF01004126.1, read as the reverse complement.
CTTATGCTCATCTTGGGTTGGATAGATCTTGTATTCCTACTAGGGCGGATTCCTCAGAAATCATTGATGAGTTACTGTCAGAGATTCCAGAGGTTTTGGAAGCAGTAAAGCATGTAAGTCAGCTCTGGCAAGAATGTAGTCAGACAAAAGAGGATTTAACTCCTGTGGCGGATCATGGGATGATGATTGAGGAACCATGGCTATGTGCTAATGGTATTCCTGCTTGTTTGGAAAATATAAAGAGAGATGATTTGGAGATAGTTCTTCTGGGAACTGGTTCATCCCAGCCATCAAAATACCGAAATGTGAGTTCAATATATATAAATCTTTTTTCAAGAGGAGGTTTGCTCTTGGATTGTGGTGAAGGAACCTTGGGACAACTTAAAAGAAGGCAAGTCTATCCATATCCCTAACATCCATTCATGTTTATATAGTACCGCACTTAATTTCTCTTTTAATATGAACTGTTGGTTGATGTATACAGATATGGTGTTACTGGTGCTGATGATGCTGTGAGAACTTTAAGGTGCATTTGGATTTCACATATTCATGCTGATCACCATACAGGCTTGGCCAGGATCCTTGCTCTGCGCCGTGATTTGCTGAGGGGGGTGCCTCATGAACCAGTCCTTGTTGTAGGACCAAGGCAGCTTAAGAGATATTTAGATGCATACCAAAGACTAGAAGATTTAGATATGCTGTTTCTTGATTGCAAGCACACCACAGCAGCTTCATTGGAAGCTTTTGAGGATGATTTTCCAGGAAATTCAGTTAATTCTCAGAATCTGAAGAATAATAATGGGGACTTAATTGCATCAAAAGTTGATTCTACTTTATTTGCTAGAGGATCTCGTATGCAAAGCTATTTTAAAAGACCAGGTAGTCCTGATGACAAAGATGTAGTTTCTCCCATCCTAAAGAAATTTAAGGAGGTAATCCAGGAAGCTGGTCTGAAGGCCTTGATTAGTTTCCCCGTTGTACATTGCCCTCAGGCATTTGGGGTTATTTTAAAAGCAGAAGAGAGGACTAATAGTGTCGGAAAAGTTATACCTGGCTGGAAGATTGTATATTCTGGTGACACAAGGCCCTGCCCAGAGCTAATAGAAGCATCTCGTGGTGCAACAGTTCTTATACATGAGGCAAGTAATCACTTAATGTTGTTTGAGCTTTTAACAATTTAGCATTTACTAGAAATATCTTAAAAAAGGATGTGAAATGAGATCAGTATAAGAATTTGGTACTGTAATCTTAAGGGTGTGGTGGTTGGATTGATTTCAAACATTAGCAATCTTAGTCATATTTCAGATCCAACAATGATAAACAAAGCCTTTAAATCTAGAAGTTTTTGGTTCTCCAATTGGTAAATCTTTGGCAAAACTAACCCTCTTCCACGTTAATTAACTTCTGCACTGTAGCTCAAACTTATTTTACCTCACTCTGTTTTGCAAGCTTGGATACTTTCTTACAATAGAGTTTGTATCTTTGATGATTCCTTTGCGGTAAATTACGTAATTATTTTTCATCCAAAAAATACATGTTTCTTTGATTTATATTTAAAAAGGATAGTCTTATTTATGATCTTTTTACTTCAATTCCTACTGAAATGAATGCTTTAATTCTAACAATATATATTATTGTCCTTGTTAACGTATTTTCTTCAACATTTTGTATGTTAACTAAATCTAACTCTAGAGAGCATAGTTCATTGCTTAATGCCATCACTAGTGACGCTGCTGTTAACTTCTGACTTGTAATTGATGCAGGCAACTTTCGAGGATGCCATGGTAGAGGAGGCTATAGCAAGAAATCACAGCACCACAAATGAAGCCATAGAAATGGGACAGTCTGCCAATGCATATCGAACCATACTAACTCATTTCAGCCAAAGATATCCTAAAATTCCTGTATTCGATGAAACACACATGCATAAAACATGTATTGCATTTGACATGATGAGTGTCAATGTAGCTGATTTGTCCGTGCTTCCCAAGGTTCTTCCATATTTGAAATTGCTTTTCAGAAATGAAATGATGGTTGACGAGTCAGATGTAGTAGAAGCTGTGACTTCAGCTTCTTGACAAAATGATCCCATTCATTGTATTATTGATTTTTATTTTTAAAATTATGATTATACCTCTATGTCAGGCTGTACAATATGGTAGCATTTTGTCGTTGGATTGCCCAATCAGTTCCCCTAACTTCATTTTGTTTACGGAGTACGTTATCAGTTATGACTGCCTTCAAATCATTTGTTGAAGCATGTGCCAAAGTCAAAATTATTTGTTGATGTTAATTTAGCAATGTATTTAATGAGTTTTTTTATGATACATTCTTTGAGTTCCAGGAATAAAAAATTATCTCACCCAATTCCTCTCCCACATAAACGGTTATTAGATGCTTTTTTAACTATTATTTGAAATTTCGTATATTCATTTTATGTAGGCTTAAAGTTATGTTTGTTCTATTATGGTTGATAATTGTTTCATTTTGGTATATTAAATTTTAAAAGTTTCATTTGGTCCTTGATGTATTTAAAATGTATTATTTTTTTCTTCAATTTTTTGTTAGAAATGTTAGTGTTTTTGTTAAATTTTAAATTTTAAAATGGTTTAATGTCACTTTTGGTTCATGATGTTTCACAATTGTTTTGTTTTGATGCATTATGTTTTAAAAGTTTCATTTTAGTTCTTTATATTTTGGTATTTTTTCAATTTTTCATTAGAAAAGTTAGTGTTTGTTAGTTTTAAAATTTTAAAATAGTAAGTTAATATAGTGACGACTAAATATCGCCACTATCTTTTTTATTTATTTAAAAGTTAAAAATATTAAGTAAATAAAGAAAATATGGATTTGAAATCATGAACAACAACATTTACTCTCATATTATTGTTATTATTATTATTAATGACAATGATTTCATTCTCTAATTATTCTCAATCACAATGATTAAGGGTCCCTTCTCTCATTGTTTCACCTCTCGTTACTGATCCAAAAAGACTGTTGCCCCGCCCTCACTTTTGTCTATGTCCCAATCCTAAGCGACCAAAATTGTTGGCCCACCTAACGACAACAACCGTCTCATCGTTGTTGTCGACAACAGCACGTTGACGAAGGCAAAGAAGAAGAACGACAATTCCCGAGTGTGGATGGATTTGACTGGTCGGGCCAATTAGAATCATCTTCCAATGAAACAAACCGTTCGACCCCTCTTTACACTACTTGTCTTCGCCCAGTCCGATTGTAGATGTAGGATGATAAATTCTCTACTTGTTTGACCCAATGTGACCAGTAGTGGAGGTCTTGCTCACAGACCTCACAAAGTGACACATTGTGAGTTCCTCCTTTCGATCTCCTTTGCTTCTATTTCAAATAACATAGTTATATGAAAAATTTTGGTTTTCCGATGAGAAATATAAAATTTTTGGTGGTTCGAGTGAGATTATGTATTGATCAATATGTGTAGTGCTATATTTTTTTTTACCTTTTTAGATCTCGAAGAGGTTGGAGTAGATGATAAGTTTTTTAGTTGTTTATTTTTTTAAAATAAAATAAAGATAATGGTGGTTTTTAGCTGTCATTATATAAAGTTAATTATTTTAAAAAATTTAATGTCACTTTTGGTCCATTAACGTTATGTTAACTTTTAAATTTTTAAAAAAATAAAAATGATACATTTCAAAAAATATAAAGGACCTTTAAAGCTTAATAGCGAAACAATGTGAATATAATAGACCAAAAGTGACATTAAGTCATTTATGTAATAGTATTAATTAGGTTTGAACAAAATTTCCTAGTTTAAATTTTTTCTTTATTTGGATTTTAACTTTTATAGCTTTTTATATTTATTCATTTTTTTACTAGAGATAGTTTGCAATATTAGTTGAAGAGTAAAGAAATCTAAACAAGTATATGTTCAATAAAAATATCTCTTCATTGTTAGGTTATTGGTAAAATTTGAGAATTCAAGGAGTGAAATATGACAAAAATAAGAAAAAAATGAAATCCATTCATTTAGCTAGGAGAAATCTAATCATAAAGAATAAAAGGTACTAGGGATAACTTAACAACAACATGAATATAAAAGTTATTTAATTTTTTCTATAATGATAATGATAGTTGAACTATCAACAAGTAGTTGATATGAATGATCCTAGATTGGTTCTCTTAAGCAATGTCTATCAATAGGGATAACTTAAAAACAACTTGAATATAAAAGTCATTTAATTTTTTTATAATGATAATTTGTTGTTAAATGATAGTTGGACTACCCACAAGTAGTTGATATAAATGATATTAGAATGGTTCTCTTAAGCAATGTCGATCTAGGTTCAACATGTGGATGAAAAAATATGATTAACAGAAGAGACTTTACTAAATATAACTAGTCAATTTTTTAACAAAAATTAGTCATCAATAAAATTTAAGATCATAAGTTTGAATTTATTGTAAAAAAAAGAAAGTGAAGTATAAAAATATTGAGGATCAATATTATTTGCAGTAAAAAAAAAAAAACATCAGTATTATTTATTAAAATGAGATAGGGATTAAAACATATAGTATGTGCTATGTGGTGATTATTGGTACGATGAATGAGGAAGATAACTGTTTGATTTTCACGTATTAGGCGGGGCGAGCGGTAGTTCCGCTGGTGAAATGGTCCAATGTGATTGTGCGGTACACCGACCTTGACAACTGCATTCTCTTCAAAGTTCAAATCTTAAACACAACACAACTACGTTACATTTATTCTCTATTCCATCCCTTAATTTGTTTTATCAAAAAACCAGACCCAGTCATGGATATGCCGGTTGACAAAGACGACGCTCCCACTTCAAAGAAAACTTCCAAGAAACCCATATGTGTGTTCTTCACTTGGTTAGATAAATGTCCTGTTTCGTTTACCATTCTATCACGTCTTTAGCTTCAAACAATTGTTCATTCCAGAAAGAAGAAAAAACCATTTGTTACTTTCATTAAACTTGTCATGTCTTCGTTATGATGCCAATTATTCAAATGAATGCTAAGTTTGCACTAAAATCTGGAGGATTTGGTGTAGAAAGTTGTGTTTGCATTATTGTTCATAATTTGATTTTTTAATTTATTTTTAATTGTAGATTCAAAATTCTCACAGCAAGAACTCCCTGCATGGAAACCAATTCTAACACCTGGATGGGTATAACTTTCAACACACTTGCCTCATTTATATAGTTTCACTGCATGGCTTCTGGTTTTGCAAAATGTTTCAATTTTTGATCGGTGATTTTATCTTTGTTTTCAGGTCATTGCAACATTTTCTGTCATTGGAGTCATCTTCATCCCTATTGGTCTTGCTTCATTGTTTTCGTCAGAGAGTGTAACATCTCGTATCAATATAATATAACATACTTACATAGTGTGAAATGAGATTTGGTGCTGAAGCTGAACGTGTCATTGATATATGAAGAAATACTGATGCAGGTGGAGGAAGCTGTTTTCAGATATGATGAGAGTTGCCTTCCTCCCTCACATGCTCAAAATGCAGTGGCTTATATTCAAAGCGATACCACCAACAAGACCTGCATCACTAAATGGACTGTTAGTACACTTACTCTGTAATAACTAATAAGACATGTTGAATATTTTGAAATAAACTTCTCTAACTCCATTTTTGCACCAGGGTGTTTTTCTTTTCTTTTCCTTTTTACCTATTTACATTTCCTTGTTGAAAACAGTTTTGTTGCAAACTTCACAGGTTGAGCATAAAATGGAAGCTCCTATTTATATCTACTATCAGCTTGATAATTACTACCAGAACCATCGCAGGTATGTACACTTTACAGATAAACTTTTCCTTATTCTTGTTTAATACTTAAAAATACATATAAGGAAAGGCGTTATTTCTGGTGAAAGTTGAAACTGCTAGCAACTCCTTTAGTTAATCCAGGACTACCAAGTGTCTATGTTCCCAAACAATGTTTATATAACATATTCAAATTTTACAATAACACAAATTTTTTATCAGCTTTTACGATAACACTTGATTACATGTCATGTAAAGATTATTGAGGACTAAGATGGTCCAGTACCACCTAATAATTTTTCCGTTTTTCACCAAAAAAATAATAATAATCAGGGACTCTTTACACTTCTATGTAGTTCATCTCCAAAGCAGTGGTAGTGTTCAAATTGGCGGGAACTCTTTATGCTGATACGAATTTGGCTGAATTTTGCAGATATGTTAAGAGTAGAAACGACAAGCAACTGCGGAATAAGGCAGCTGAGGGGGAAACAAACAATTGTTTTCCCGAAGACAAGACAAAAGATAACCAGCCAATTGTTCCCTGTGGCCTCATTGCATGGAGTATGTTCAACGACACATACAAATTTTCAACCAACAACAAGGACTTGACGGTCAACAAAAAGAACATTGCATGGGGGAGTGACCAAAGGTCCAAATTTGCCTCTGATGTTTATCCAAAAAACTTTCAGCGCGGAGATTTGATTGGGGGTGCAAAACTCAACGAGAGTATACCCGTAAATATATATATATATATATATATGTATATATATATCTTCCTTTTATTGTTACCTTTTGTGTGAGAAAATACCCTGATGCATTTAAAAATAAAATGAAAAAAGGAAATAACTTGTGTGGTTTTATGGCATGAACCAGTTGAGTCAACAAGAGGATCTGATAGTGTGGATGCGAACGGCAGCACTACCCACATTCAGAAAACTATATGGGAAGATAGAGGTTGACCTTGAAGTGAATGATGAGATAGAAATAGCAATAGAAAACAATTATAACACATATGAGTTTGGAGGGAAAAAGAATTTGGTTCTCTCAACCACAACTGTCATGGGAGGAAAAAATCCCTTCTTGGGGACTGCATATCTTTTCGTTGGAGGCCTATCCTTGTTCTGTGCCATAGGATTCATACTTCTCTATGTCATCAAGCCAAGGTAAATGAAACATTATTTTAATATATATGCCCCATGCTATGTAGTTAGTTATATGCATCTACCAAAGACAATATTAATTAGTGTCCTTAGTACATTGGTTAAGGATTTAAAAAAAAAAAAGATTTGTATTAGAATGCATAAAATTGTATTGCTCATAACTTCTTTTACGCTTTTCCCATGATCTACCCAATAAATATTTTCTTTTTTTAATTTTTTAACCAATGTCCTAAGACACTAATTAGCAAAAGCCTTATTTTAATTATGAGCAAAGAAAGTTGGCAAAGATCATGATTTTGCACTGGCAGTTTCCAATTATACCACACAAACTTCTGAATTTCAAACTAAATTTAGCACGTGCGATTTATGAGCTGACATTGCCTTATTGCTCTTCATGCAGACCTCTTGGGGACCCGTCTTACTTGTCTTGGAACAGAAATCCAGGGAGTATCAAATGACAGCCGATGGTTCCCATCTTTCGAATTTGACAATTCTCTATATTTCACTTTGTGTGGCAATGCCTCATTCTGGGACTATATCTCTTGATTACGTGACCAACTTGAAACTCAGTGTATATAAACGTTTCTCTTTCTTTTTATAAATAATAAAGGACTACGCTTAAATTTTAGTATAAAACGTTGAATATATTTTGTATATGTAGTGATTTAGAGAAAGGACAATGAGAATTAATTATCGAGTGAATTAGTTTGAATATTTAGTCCTAATTCATATAAGAATCTCACCTAAGTACCTTTTTTTAACAATTACCAACCTCATGATCAATACACGCCCCCCAGGTTCAAGTTTCAGCCTAATGTTTTAGTGAATTTTATGTCAGTAGCAGTGGGTGAAATTTCATGTAAAAGCCAGTGGGTTTTCGAATTTTCCGGAAAGTATGTACTTCCGCAACCACTGCCATTTATTTGCGTTTCTACAAATTTAAGCATTCTTCCTCAACAATTTCCTAACCAAACTTAAGTGAAAATTATGATGTCAAATTCCAGACGGTTTGGTGAGCAATTTTATGACTGGAACTTGAAGGAATTCCTATAATAGGACTTGCAATTAATGCCATAGGTGTCTCGTGAAAAAAGTTGAGACCCATTTCATTTATCATCATCTAATTTAATTTAGAAAAAAGCATCGTCCTCCTCAGTTAATTCGCATTTCCCCCAAATGACCCACTTTATGCAATTGATTATCTCTCATAACCTTCCATATAATAGGTGCCAAATCCTTCATTTGTGATATTCACATCTTTATATCTAAAATTTGAACCAAGAAAATAATCTTTTTATGAACATCCCACATCACTTTCCAGTGTTCTTGAACATGTTGGAACCTTAAAAGCTCACGTCAACTTTTTCACACCGACATCTTAAAACAAATGTCTAATTGCATTTTTTTTCCTTTGATCTCTGAGTATTATAGTTGTATAATTTTGGTCTTTAAGGTTTTAATTGCACAATTGAGTACTTCAACTATCATAATTATGTAATTTTGGTCTTTTTGAGTTATCTTTGTAAATATTTAACAGATTTTTCTGACATGATGGTGAATAATGACGATACTAAAATCAGTTAAATATTTAATGGAAGACTAACTAAGATGCTAAAATTGCACAATTAAGATATTTGGAAACCACAATTCACGCAATTGAAACTTAGCGAACTAATGGAGTAAACCAGCAACTAATTCTGCATCGAACCAAAATGTATGTCCATGGCCTGCCAATGTACCAATGCTCCTCATTTCTTTAATGCATAAATGTGCACAATATACTATTCATTTTCAACCATTGCAATAAACGAAGTAATAGCCAGCATCTACCACCCCTCCAATTCATAACCCTCATCACACTTCACACCACACCAACTTCATTCATAAGCCATAACCACCAAGACACACCACTGATCTTTCTTTTGGTGTTGAAGAAGAGAAGATCAATGATCTACCTGATCAATGGACGACTCCAACTCACCTGATCCCACCGCATCCTTTGCTTTTAGACCCACAACCACAACACCCCAGAGCAACTTCTTGAGAAGCCATTCTACTAAAGAAACCCCTTTCTCAAACTTCATTCACTCCCCACCACGCCTCTCTTGTCCCACTCTTTCTCGTAGCCTCCAAAACTCTCCTATTTCCTCTCCACTTCACCCCCGTCAATTCTCACCCCCTCCCTCTCCTCCTTCTCCCACAAAACTCTCTGATTCTGACCCTCAAACCACTTACCACTGTGCCTCTTCAGTCCTCAGAAATGATGGCCAGATCCTCTCCATTGCCCTGTCATCAAATGGTTTGGTCTACACTGGTTCTGACTCAAACCTTGTGAGGGTGTGGAAGCTACCTGATTTCACCGAATGTGGACAACTCAGGACCAAGGCTTGCAGGGTGGTGGCTCTCGAAGTGTCCAATGACACGGTTTATGCAGCATATGGTGATGGCAAAATAAGGGTATGGAGAAGAACTTGGGATAAGGTGTTGAAGCATGTTCGGTTGGCTACCATCCCAAAGACACTCGGCTATGTCCGCAGCTACATCGCCGGCAAAGACAAGACAGTAAGTAAATTTGTTATTGTTTTAAGTGATCACGTACATTTGGCTCTATCCTAGCTACAACATGAACCACCTCTGCTGTTACATTAAAAATGGTGTTTCAAACTTTTAACATGGCCTTATCTTAGAGAATTTGTGTCTCCTCAGCTCTAACAACAAAAATATTTAATGTTAGAGACAATCGTAACCCACATAAATAAATACCACTTAAGAATTTCTCAATATTATCTTTTTGTTCGCAATGTTGAAACTGAGTTCTGAAACAATTCACTGATTTCAGGGTGGTTACAGTTTTTTTTTTCCTAGTATAATGGGTACTTTTCCATCTCTTAAAATGTCACTTCAATTTCAAAAACTATGAATGTAAAGAGAAAGGACAACTACTATAGATTTCAATTTTAATATTTGATCTTTGTATTTCAAGATATCATTAACATGAAGGGAGTTTACTAGTAGAATGAGTCAATGTCATGAAACCACTTAGATTTTTATGTGACTCAGAGACTCATAATTACTGGTCTTAGAAGCCATGCAAGTATTGATGTGATTATCATAAACTAGATTGTTTGACATGATGACTTAACAGATACACAAGGGGATAATCACGTCAATGGCAATAAACACAGCAGAGGACATTCTATACACAGCTTCCCTGGACAAAACGGTGAAAGTGTGGAGAATCTCAGACCTGAAGTGCATAGAGACCATCAAGGCACACAGTGAGCCAATCAACGCCATCATCGTGGCAGATGATGGAGTCCTCTACACAGCCTCAGATGATGCCACGGTGAGAGTTTGGCGTAGAAATTTTTGCAGCCATGACCAGCCTCATTCTCTGACAGTAACATTACACGCCAAGCACTCTCCAGTGAAGGCCTTAACACTAACCCCAGATGCGGCTGGAATTCTATACGGTGGCTGCACTGATGGCTACATACACTACTGGCTGAAGGGTTGGTTTGCGGGGCAGTTACAATATGGAGGGTCAATCCAAGGGCACACACATGCAGTGATGTGTCTGGCAAGTGTGGCCAAATATGTAGTTAGTGGCTCAGCTGACTCAACGAGCAGGGTTTGGGCTAGAGAAGAGGATGGGCAACACACGTGTCTGGCAGTTCTGGTGGGTCATAGAGGGCCAATTAGGTGCGTGACAGCATTCGTAGGAGGGAGATTGGTGGAAGATAATGAAGAGAGTTGCACCATTTGCACTGGGAGCCTTGATGGGGTCTTCAAGGTTTGGCGTGTCACTCATAAGAATGTTATTAATCAGACCTCATCCCCACCTGGGGCTGGGGCCAAGTACTTTGAACTCTACAAGAGACTTTCATGATTTTATTTATATACTTTTTCTTTGCAATTTGCATTCTTCACTCTTCAGAGGACTAACTAGTAGCCATCACTCTCTTTTAACATAATTTGTTAGTCTCGAATTTTTGTACAGTCAAAGAATATGTTAGCTTTTTTTCAAAATTGTTAAATAATTTTAAAATAAATTAATATATGCATTAGATATTTTTAGAATAATTGCAATTAAAAAATTAACAATTAAGCTTCTTAGTTTTTGAAAAAACATATTCCTTGTGCTCATTAATTTTTAAGTCTTTTCAGAAGAATATATTCCTTTCTATCCATTAATATTATTATTATTTTAAAAAAATTAATGAAACATTAACTAATTTATAATTTTATCCTCAGCATTAACGCAAAATAAAATCAATAAAATGATAGTACTATTGAGAATTCTCTCTTCTCCATTATAATTGTCATGTAGGAGAAATAAATTATTTTAGTTTTTTATGTAATATTAATTATTATTTTTTATTTATATCTCTTATAACATTTATGATTGAAAGCAAACTAAATAAATAAATACATAAATGATGATATCCCACTATTTAGACAATTGACTAATTTCATAGAAATTAATGTGTATATCTAAAACTAGCATAGAGAATGATATACACACCTTTGTTTTTATAAAAGAATAAACTGTTTTAAAAATTAATGAGAATCACTTACTCAAAATAAATAAATAATGAGAATCACACTTTATCTAAGATTTATACTTTCAATACGATTATGTTGCTGAAAACTGAAAAGTATAAACGACGTACCTCTCCATAACTCTGGTAAACAAAACGGACAATTATAGTTAAAACTTTCATGCAAGAGGTAGAAGAGGGAAAATGCATAAAATAGGCCAAATAATTTATAAATGCATTCTGTCAGCTCAGCTGACTCAATCATCTTTGTTAGAAACAATAAAACAAAGATATGTCTCCTTTCCTACACATTAGAGCAGAATGAAAATACATTAAGAAAAAAGAAAGAAAGAAAAAAAGAGCTAGAGAAGCTCTTGGTGGAAGCATCTATTGGCCATGCGTTGTATTCTGTAATTGCACTTCTAAGGCACCGTTTGGATTATGACCTCTCCACCTCTTTAGTAACCAGCAAAGGCCGTAACACAGCAAACGCAAAACGCAAAGAATTGATATGGAGACCAAAACAGACAGAAGATAGGCTACGATGGAATTGGAGCGCTTGCATCCAAACAGAGCTCCTAGACACACCATGGCATTGGCAGAGTAAGCATGATTGGAGTTTTGGAAGATATAGATGGTACTTATATTGATGGGATGGGACTAGGATCATAAGAACATAATTAATAAGCTTGTTTGGGTTCCTTCCTTTTGCTCACGATTGTTTTCGTCCCTTCTTTATCATATAAGGAATAACTCACAGTACTCGCTTTACGGTATTCGTATTCGTACAAACTCCTCCATATTGTATTATTGTTCTTTGTTAAAATTAAAAGCATATCTCTATATACTATTACAACTTCTTGGAGATAAGACAATTCTAATATGTATTTTCTTTGTGATATAACTGAAATCAATGTTATTATGTAATCATAGTTTTTTTTTAATGAATTTCTTAATCATAATCATAGTTATAAATATATTTATACTCCATCTGTTTACCTTTATACGAAGATTAAAATTTTGACGCATGTAATAAAAATGTCATATTTTGAATTTCATAAATATGTAACATTTTAGTATACTTTTTTTTATCACTCTAATTATTTAGGTTTCTTCTTGTTAACAACTACTACTCCCACTAAAGTTACTT
>PYAF01004126.1:791407-816296 GCA_007407185.1 Glycine tomentella | reverse complement strand
TAATTAAATATAAATTATAATCATTTTATTATTATTATTATATTAAATTATTATAATGATATATCAAAATCATATATTTATTTGTCTTTTAAAAATATTGTGAATGTTGACTCAAATAAAGAGTGAAACATATAAGTTTATTGATTGATAAATTCATGCTTATATCATTTTTTATAAAATAAGTTCTTTAACTGAATTATATTGAATGTGATAAACTTATATCACATTAACACATTCGAATCGATTCTTATAGAATTTAGTTTACATATTTTTATATTTATCTCATGCTTTGAATAATGACAATTTTAACTTTTATAGATTATAATTTTGTTTATATAAAAAATTTCTCAAAGATTTATGAATTTATTGTTAAATATAAAGAGAAGCTAAATTTATATAAAATTTTAATATAAAATAGACCTTTTTAAACAAACTAACGTGATCAAACTAGATTTCCAAATAGGTAAACAAAATCATCAATTAAAAGTTCACCTATTCCCAATTGCCTTCCCTATCCACAACTCATCAATTAAGAATTTTAAAGTAGCAACATCTATCGAACTACATATCTCACTTCATATTCATAAAAATTTCGAGTAAAAAAAATAAAAATCTTTCATAAATATTACTAATTAATCCTAAAGATCCATGCTGAACAATTTATAAAACATTTTTTTTTATAAATTTTATCATGTCACTATTTTTTTATATTTCATTTTAAAAATAATATGATAGTATTAAAAGACTGCCATTTACATAGAGACAGTGTGTGGCAGTTGATTAAAATAAGAAAGGATGAATAAATAAGAATAAGAATGTCATCTCCTGGAGCATCCTCACAGACACAGAGCACCACCACCACCACAACCCCTACTCACCGCCATCCCAATCTCTCCGCGCCCTCCATGTTGGAGCGGACACTCTCCTCCCGCCGCGTCAACTCCTACGCCGACGCCGACGCCGATGGAGACGCCGACGAATCCAAGACAAAGAAGAACCAACACATTCTCTTCCGCATCACCACCAGAGCCTCCAATTACCTCTCCCGAATCGCCGGTTCCGGTTCCTTCTACCTCCCTTGCGTCACCATCGTCCTCTTCATCTTCTTGGCCTTCTCCTTCCTCTTCACATCTCGCGGCTTCGTCTGCATCTCCTCTTCCTACAGCCCCGTCTCTCGCGCCGGCTTCTTCGGCTTTGATGGCCTCGACTCCGATTTCGGATCCCTCGGCGTGCCCTGCTGTAAGTCTCAAGCGCTGATCTCATCTCATCTCTTCCTGAGCCATTTTCGGTTTCGTATCGGATTTTTTGAATCCACGGGAAAAACTAAATTAAATGCTACTACATTCAATTTACTACTGTATTTCCGGATCCTTGAACTGCTTGAGTTGTTCCCTAATTGGTTGTTCCTGAACGGTTATTTGAATGCTGATGAAAATCCCTGTGTATGTTAAACTAGCCAGCTGTTCAAAGGCAGCAATGTGGCTGTATGTATTTATCAATTCTGCTCACCATCTTATTTCCCTTACGGTAACGATTAAGAAATCAATACATGGAATGTTTTTGTTACAAATAAATGCTATAATTTCCAAAAAAAACTTTCAATTTTTTATTTCTTATTATTATTGAGTGAGTGGCATTATGTCTTTTTAGAATTTACATTTGAGTCTAACTCAACCCAAAAGCTACTACTTGTGTACACTATTTTGACTATATCACTAGTTAATGTGGATTTCCAACACCCCCTCACGGTGAAGACTGGATATTGGTAGGTGATCCGATTATGGCCCTGTAAGAGTGACCCCATAGGTCCAACACCAACCAATAGAGTAAATTTTAATACTATCTTAGAAATTAGGTCTTAGCTAACCCCAAAAGCTAACTTATGATATGACAGTTACCCCCACTTATATACACCATTATGTTATGGCCAAATCATTAGACAATGTGGTATCTCCAACCTATTTTCGTACTAATCTTTCTATAAATTTTCTTAATACTTTATGAATAAAATTATTAAATGAAAGAGTAAATGCATTTAATGTCTTGGAATTGGAAATATATAATAAAAAAAATCAATACTTATCATACAAAGCAAGGAGGAAGATTAGTAGGATGATGATGTTTGGGGGGTAGAATTATTCTATTATAGTTAGGTAACAGAAATGTGTGAAGTGTTTGTGTCCAAACTAATATTTTGTGAACGAGCTTGTCATTTTAAGCATTTTGGAATTGGGAGTAAAATGATGATTTTTAATTTTAACACTCTTGTTTCACATACTTACTTTTAATTTTGAAATCATTAAGTCGTGTTGTTGAATTGTTTTGCAATACCTATAATCTTATCCTTGGTAAAGGCAGATCGAAACATGGCAAAACTGTGGAATGGACATCAAAAGATTTACTCAAGGGGTTAGAAGAGTTTGTTCCTATATATGAAACCCGGCCAATCAAGAACAACATGTATGGGATGGGTTTTGACCACAGCTTTGGGCTTTGGTTTATTGCCCGCTGGCTGAAGCCAGATCTGATGATCGAGAGTGGTGCTTTCAAAGGACATTCAACTTGGGTTTTGCGGCAGGCTATGCCAGACACACCAATTATTTCTCTTTCACCTAGGCATCCAGAAAAGTACCTGAAAAAGGGACCTGCTTATGTTGATGGTAACTGCACGTATTATGCTGGGAAGGACTTTGTGGATTTTGGGAGCGTTGACTGGCCCAACGTGATGAAGAAACACGGGATTTCGGACCTTAATGAGGTTCTTATATTTTTTGATGACCACCAGAATGAATTGAAAAGGTGACTTACTAGATCTTTGAGATGCAAGATTCAATAGTTGAGTGCTTCTGATGAAACAGTTATTGATTATTACTATTTATTGTTTTATATATGTCAAAATGAGCAGAATTGAACAAGCTTTGAAAGTTGGGTTCCGACATCTTGTCTTTGAGGATAACTATGACACTGGAACTGGTGATCATTATTCATTAAGGCAGATATGTGATCAATCTTATATTAGAGGTATGTAAATTCACTTTCTAGAATTATTTATATGTTACTGAATTTTCTTTCTGTTTCAATTAGCATTGCATGTAACTCTCATGTTATAGACATTCATTAGTGTTGCATTTCTGTTTCAACTATCAATTCTTGATGGGTTTTGGCTAGACTAATTAAATATCTTACTTGAAGGACTGAGGTGTTGCATTAGACAACTTGAGGGCTTAGAAACTCTAGACAATTCGGTAATGCCGCAGCAAATGTGGAATTGTGACTGAGAGTTATACTCTAACCAATGCCAAAAGTGATTCATTCAATACTACAAAACCTTCTAAATTTATGGTTTTGGTTACAAAAAATACTGTGATAGCATTTTGACAGGTGTTGTTGCCATAGTAAGTGTAGCATCTAGTTGGAAAATATTTGGTTGGTTTCAGACAACTTTTGATAATCCTTACAGCAGTGTGGAATTAATTTTTTCTATTTAAATTTTTAATATATTATTCTATTAGGCTATTAGCATTAGGGGTATCTGGTAAGCAATAACTTGTTCCTGATAAGGAAATTCACTTCTATTTCATTCTCTTGTTGATCTAAGGTGGGGGGCACAGTTGCTTTAAAGACAGTGATGAAGCTAGGATCAGGTCAAGGAGGAAGAAATTCTGGGAGAAAGCAGTCGATATTGAAGAACTCTGTGGGCCAGATGAAGCATGGTGGGGAGTTAGAGGCTATATGCGGGATAACTTTAATCATAGTAATAAGCCAATATCTTATGCTCAACATTTCCAGAATAGCCGGTATATTGAATCTATTCTTGATGTTTACTGGGAACTCCCTCCGGTTGCTGGTCCTTCCCTCACCCATCAAACCAGATATGATCCTGCTCGTGCAGCCAGTCCTATTGTCGAAGATGGGCGGTATGGCTTGTTCCGAAGGCTAGGTTTGGCCAACCTTGACAATTCTGTATTTAATGGATACACTCAGATGGTTTATTTACAGATATCTGAACAATAAGTTAGAGTTTCTTAGACAAGGGAATGTAGTGGAAGGAAGTTTTGTACCTGTATTATGTATGCATTATTTCTTCTGCCTGATGTAGTTTTTTTATTCTTCTTGGCCGTTTCCTTTTGAAATTCAAGCTAAGTTATCTTTAGTCAATGTTGAATTCTTTCTAATATGTTTTTGTTCCTTGTTCACATAACTATGCCAATGTGTCAGTAATCTTTCTTTTTATCGTCTCAAAAGTTTGGTATTATAAATCTGCACCATCCTCTGCAACAGTTCAAAATCACAGTAGCACACATAATGAACCTCACATCTTATTATGTTGTCAACGCATATAACAATAATGCACTGCTGGAGTCTTTATCTAGTTTGGAAGTGGCTATTGCAAATTTCAGCGCATCTTTTGCTGGTAAACTAGACTTTCGTGTCGTCTTCAGCCTTCATTTATACTTGCAGTTGTAGGGTCCGGGTGCAACATTCCTGCAGCACCACACTGACCATAACACTAATTCTATGAACACTGCATTCATTTTCGTGTCAGCCACTTTCGCCTTCGAAATCCTTGTTTCATTTCCCTACTTTGGTTCAAATTAAATGTAGCTAGTGCCAAATTTTGTATATACATGTGTGCAGTGTGCGTGTGTTTTTGTTGAATTTGTTACAGCTTACATTGGAGTATTGAATAATGTAAGTGTTGAATTATTGTCATTTCACTTGACCTTTTCCTAACTGGCATTGATACTATTGGTGAGGTGAGATGATCATGAAGCCTTGGTGCAACCAAAGGCTGTATCGGGAGGACTATCTAGATCTAGAGCTGGCTCAATCGGAGACTTTAAGCCCACTGGTATTCTGAGCCCAATTTTTGGGCCAGTCTGGAATGGTTATCTCATCTTGAATGATGGACCATTTGATTAGAGTTTTATTTAGAACATCAGTTGCTAGTTTGATTTCTTTGTAATAAAATCGTGTACTATTTAAGTGTGATAAATTATTTATTAATCCATATAAGTAAATAATTATATAAGTAAACCATGCATCCTGTCAATAAATTCGATTATATAATATCCAGTGAATATAGTAAATTTAAAAAAAGTTAGATTTAGTATGATAAAATCGTTACAAAAAAGATTTATTATGATAAAATGAACATTTATTTATTTATTTATGTGAATTAATAAATGACTCAACAAATCGATTATTGCAGTTTTACTGTGCAGAAGTCAAACTCTTGTGCGCTTTTCATTCAAATTTTTTAAAAAGTGAGGAAATTTGGGAGAACTTAAGCAGAATAATTATTTTATAAATTATTTCACCAAATTGTAAAAAGAACTTTTTATTTTAGAATGAACAAATCCAAATACACAACTTAAAATTACACTTTATTATAAAAAAAAAAATTAAACTCTAGGCCTTGATGCTAATCTTCCCGTTCATTATAATTGAATTTCAGTTCACTTTTCCAATTAAAATATATACATGTTAAATTAAGTATTTCAGGGGCCATTCTGTTCGTTTAAACAGGTATCTTCCTTGAATTGAGAGCAACCTTAACGTTATAAGACCAAGAGATATAGTTGAACAGCATTTAATCCAATTTAATTAGGGTTGATAGTAGAATGATAAATACGAGGAAGATAAAACAAGAAAAAAAAAAAGGAAGGGAAAGGGGAAGAAAAAGGAAAAATAAAACAAAAGAAAAGAAAATAAGATAAAAAAAAAGAATGGTGATAAAAGGAAGGGAAAATGAAGAGGAAAGAACTAAAAAGGGATAATATAGAACATAACAAATAATAATGGATCTAACCCTCTACCAAACTTATAATTTTTCTTCACTCCGTCGTAAGACATACCGTCCGCCAATTTATATATCACTTTATTAAATCTTGTTTAATTGCTTTTCCCCAGATAAGTTTCGATCTACCTCTACATATCTTTGTGTCGATTGGTAACAAACTATTATTCTTATGGGAACATCCAATGGTCATCTCATTACATGTCAAAATCACCTTAATCTATACTCCCTCATTTTTTTACTCAAGAGATATGGTTATTACCATTTAATAACAAAATACAAATGTTCAATATGTATATTGAAAACAAATACATTGAGAAAATTCAGAATAGTTATAGAGGGGAAAAGCACAACAAGCAACTCTTTTATACAGCAACTAGAATCCAAAGATACACAAAATAGAGAAACAAACAAAATATGTGTATATATTGTCTATTCTACTAATAAAACTTGTCAGACTGTTAATGCACAAAACCTGAGACACTGAATAACATGTTTTTGATTTTGAACAGAATCATAAACTCAAACGTCCCTGTAAATCTTTATATGCTTCAGTGAATAACCCGCTTTGGTCTAACAGGTTTTTTCTGCATTAGTTTTGGCTCCTAGATTTTTCCATGGCCCTTGGAGCTGCAACCAAGACAATTCAGAACATTTGTTTAGTAAATCTTGCATTCCAATATAAAACCAGTGATCCATATCAAAGATTATGATGAAAGATGATATTTTACAATGGAGTGATTCTAATATGAGATTAGAATCAAAAAGTCAAGATAACATTAAAATAACTCTTAACAAAAATTAAAAAAATTTCAATCGGTTGCCTGATTAGCAAGAATTCATGCAAGAATAGCTTTACTATTTCCTTAGAAGAGCCTTTAATCCAGAAAGTACTTCACATGTAAATGCATGCTAAAAGTAAGAATAAGATATACCTAGCCCAATTGCCTCAGAGCCTTTCATGATCCTTAGTCTCCGACATGAATCAGTGAACATCCTGCATTGACAAAGGATTTAACAAGTTCAACCAGAGCTATCATAATTGACAAATAACATTATCTTAAAATATATAAATTATAATAATGACAAGAGGAAAAAATAACTTACTCCCAAGGAACATCACCCACAAGCATCCAGTCTCCATCTTTGTCTTCATATGTAAGAACATATTCAGATCCATGGAGAAGATCCCTCAAAGAGCTCTCACTTAGTCCATCTTTCCCAGGAAGTCCAGGAGAATTGCATTGACCTAATTTTAATGAATAGGAAAATGTTACGGCGCAAAGTGATTATGCAGAATTTCAAAAGGGAAATAGTGGCTAAAAAAGAAGCAGCTTAGGCTCTTTCTTGCCAAGTGAAACTACACAGATGTCAAATTCCATTTTTTTAGATTTAGCAAATACAAGTTTCAATGTTAATCAATTGGTAAAAAATACTATTAGCCTTTGAAAGTCAAGCTAAAGAAACTAATGAAAAAAAAAACATAAGCCTTTAAAGGGCGTGTAGAAGAAACTTGTGAAAAAAGCAAATACATATGGATTTTGAAGAAGGTAGAGGTAGTACCAATGGTAAAGCAGCTGAACATCTTCTCAAGGGCTGAGGAAAGTTCCATATAGTTGTTATAGGTTTTGAGATCAACCTTTCTAAGATAAGGGGCACCATCCATACTGACTTTTACATAGAGACAACCAAATCCTGATTTTCCCTCATCTTCATCATTGTTCTTTGTCAAATTAGAGGCCATAGTGTTCTTTCGGAAAGATCGAATTGGTGGCCATCCCACAACTTGTGCCCTGTTGCAAAAAAAAAAATATTTTCATTAGTCCCAAAATGAATTCTATAAAAGAGTAATATCAGAAGTCGGAAACTTTCCCATAAAGGAAAAAAATTCCGTTAACCACTTCACTTTTTTGGATTAGAAACAATATCTAACTGAAAAACCAGGATTAAAAATATGACTATCAATTTTTAATAACACAATTTGTTTACACCAGCTTTAACAATGTCTTGAATAGATTATCAACCTACCTACCGCCCACAACCTTCTTTTTAATAAGGCACCGCATCTGGCAGAGACAAAGTTTACTAATTTTTTTCATCGGTATGAGAAATGCAATAGACATATATCAAATTCCAAAAGGTTAATTTCCCATTCTCCATGAGAAAAAAGGAAAAAGAAAGCCATTGAACTGCCAATCAGATGCTAGTTTCATGATTGCTACATCTTCAACAAAAAAACAAGACATCTAACTCAAACTCTTTCCGCCATCTATTCCTTTATTCAGCTTGATTATAGCATAGCAATAAGCAAAACAAAACATGTGGATTAGTAAACACAACAGGAAAAACAAAAAAGTTAAGGATGCAAACAAACATACTTAGCAGCAGGAGCACTTGCATGGCCATTTGTTGCAGCAACCTGAACATTCTTTTCCTGAACCGGTTTAGCAGATTGAGGAACTGCACCAACCTCTTTGATGGTGGTGTTAGCCTGTTGTTGGGTGTTAGTTTGAGCGTCTAAACCAATAATAGGTTTCCCAGCATTGGCTCCTCTTGGAGAGAACAAAGCAGCTCCTTGAGATCCCTCAGTGACATCAGAGAAGCCCCTCTTGGCCCCAGCCTTCAAAGAACAAACATTGTTATTGTTGTTCTGCAACTCTTTGCCAAAAAGACAGAGTGCAGAACCTGATTTTCTCTCTGGAGACTCGCAACCAGGGAGGCCAAGCCTCAGCTCTGTCTCCTTCAAGTTGAGTGATGAGGTTTTACCATCCTCAGAAGATAGTTTGTCAGAGCTTCCGTCCATTAACGGATTCTCTGCCAACCCAATGTAATCATGTTCCAATGCTCTAGTCATCAAAGCCACAAGATGATAGGATCCAGAATATGCAACACAGGTTCAAACAAGTGGAGCATACAATATATTATATAGTATACATGGTATGATAAATATAAAGTTACAAATCTTTGTGAACAGAAAGAACAGAGAGAGTATGCAAGCAAGTCAGAGAGCAGAGCTTCAATAGCAGTTATGGTGTGATATTGACAGCAAGTCCAGGAGCTGGTTTTGTTGATGCAGAAAAGAACCTTCTCTGCCCTTTCTCTAGTAAACCTTTTCCTTTGTAATGCCAGAATAAAAAGGAAAAGAAAACATTTTATTTTACTATTTTTAATGCCACTTTCTTAAACTAAAATTAGAATTTCACTTATTAACCTAACTAATATAAATCAGCAGCAAAAGTGATACTAAAAGTTTTGTATTAAGGTGAAATTTCAATTATTAATGTTGAACAACATTATAAAAACTCATAATATTGAATTTAAGTTGTCATTCTTTTAATCATCAAATACATATATCAGTTGTCACTATATTATTTTTTATTTTAAGTTTACCGGTAATTTTGAGTGTGAGTCTTATGAATAATATAATTTTTATCTCTTAATAAAAATATTTTTATTTTAAAATATTTAATAAGTGTTTATAAATCATTAGTTAGCTTTGATCATATATTAGTATTGGACTGGTTGCATTGATTTTGATATACTAGTAATAGCATTTGCAGCGACCGGCAACCTTTTATGAACTATGATGAGTATGGAATTATTATTATAAGGTTAAAGTGAAACACAGAATAGTAACGGTGGCGGTGCATATTCAATCATTCTGGCCCGTATCTAACTCTAATAATTGTGTGAAGATCCGATCCGAAGATGGGATCGGACGGTGTAGGACAGCCTTTAGGGTGGTTAGGGGGCCAAACGGCGTTCAGTTGTTGGCGTCGAGTTTGACACTCATCATTTCATAAATTAATTAAAAATGTCTTGTCTGTCGTCCTCTCACTTCATTCCCTCTTCTAATTCTAACTAGTGTAAATACACTCGCAGATTCAGACCCCAATCAATCGGCCCAAATTATAAAAGTTATAATGAGTGAATTCAAAAAAATAAAAATAAATTGTAAGTTTATTTATAATTTTTTATTTAAAAACTTTTATTTGTGAATTTTAGAAAATGAGGGGTGCAACCGACTGCAACGTAGGTCTGTTAATAGGTAAATATTAATTTATTTTGTTGAATTTTTGTTAGATAGTGACACTCAAATTGTTAAATATAAAAAATAGAATTTTTATTCTCGAATTTATAAAAAAATGTCACAAATTAATTTTATTTATTAATGATCATTGACAAATTAATTTTATTTATTAATTCAAATGATCATGTATACGAAACACTTGTAATAATGATGTAATATATGATGATTGTCACGTGTTGAATAACTGTAATCTATTATAAAGTTGATTTTCTTATTTAATGTCTGAAGTAAATAACTTTTTGTCATTTTAGTGCTTGAAATTAATCATTTAATGTTATTTTTAATTATATAATATCATTTTGGTCTTTAAAAACATTTTTAGATTTTTAATTAAGTGACACATAACATATAAATTGTTAGCATAATAATAATAAATAATATTTGTTGATAGTGATGATAATTATTTATGATGATAAAATTTAAATAAAAAACAATTGTCAATGATAGAAATTAGAAATATTATATTTTATATTTGAAATCATTATGAAAATTTATTTATTATATTTTATTAAGTTTAAAGTCTAACAAATAATATTATAAGAATGACAAATAACAATATAATTGAATTGAAAATAAATAAACATACCAAAATTAAATTAGTTTTTATGCTCAATTTTGTAAGTAGTATATTTTTAACTTATAATGAATCATCTATTTTAATACTCAATCATTAAACAACGATGTAAAAATTACAAAAATGGTATGTAAGAAAATGGTTATAACACTTTTATTTTTCATCTTTCATGTTCTCTTATATTCAATCGTTTTAACTATCTTTTCATCATTAATATTATTTAATAAATCAATTAATCTGACATTTAATAGCGTACAAGATAATAAGTTAATTTGGGCATAATATCCGATTTGAAACTTTATAAAATCTTGTTAGTAATGTCTTAGATTTAACCGTTAATCCTTACTATTGTGATGCAATCAATCACAAATTAGTTTCACATTTATAGTATAATTTAAATTATAAAATTATAAAAATAATAAAAGTGAGAAAATATGATAATGTTTATGCTAATAATTTCACACAAGATGAAACTTAATTGAAAATTAAGAAGTGTCTTCAGGAACCAAAATGATAATACATATTAAGTTAAGAGATCAAAATATCAATAAGTGCTTAAGTTTGTATAGTAAAATCACAAAATAATTCTTAAGTTAAGATACTAAATTGAAAAGTCAGTTTTTTGACACATGATGGATAACATGTGACAAATGTACGTTGTCACGTCATCATTGAAAGTATTACATATGCATAATAGTTTGAGTTAATAGAAAAAATTAACAATAAAATTAATTTATTTTACTTTTTACAAATCCAAAGATAAAATTTTAATTTTAATTTTCTAAAGATTTTATTGTCAACACTTAAAAAATTCAATAATGAAAATAGTTATCTAACCATCTAACTAATATCAGTGTAAGTTCATTTTAATTCTACCTCAACCTTCCAGAGAGTCTACACTATCCTTAGCCTAAGGCTTCGTTGTGCATTTACCCAACTTGTATTGTAGCATTCCAAGGCACTCTTGAATCATTGGTCTTCCTCCGTTCGTTTGACCAAAACGGACTCAATTTCTCAAATCAAATTACTTAACTCTTATTCGTCTGTTCTTAGTTGAAACAAATTAAATAAGAGTATTAATGATTTTGATTTAGTTGGTTGAGTAAGTTGTATAAATTATCATCATTTTTTTATATCTATTTTTGATTTCTATGAATAATATATATATATATATATATATAACCTTAAAAAATACAATGAGATGGGGTAATATTATAAAAATGAACATTATTTCCATGTAATTAATATGTAATTGAATAATAATAAAATGTTTGTCTATTCTTAATACATTCTATTTAAATTTATTTACTATTAAAATAATTTATTTGACAACGTTGAAAATGACAATTTTTTAAAAATCTGTTTCTTGTATATAATGATACTTTGACCCTTTTCATCTCTCAGGTAATTTTTTATATTTGTATATTTTAGGAAAAATACAAAGAATTTATAAAAAAAATACTATAGCCATCATTAGAGAATCCGTTAGCTAAAAAAGCAAGAAGTGTCTAATCTTGTCTAAAATTGAGGCTGATACTGACCTCTAGACCCAACACAAGTATTAATTTTAGAAACCTAACAAGTTGTTTGTGCAAACTGATCGAGGTTGGCAAAAAGAGAAAGAGGCAGCTGTTATAAACATTTATTTTCCACCAATTATTAGTTTCCACGAGTGGAAGTCATTTCTTTATGTTTTTCCCCCCTTAAATTAATTGAATTGAGGACTAGGTACATTGCATCGACATCGATTGTGCCCCCACTGATCAATATATGTAGTAGTATACTACTATATAATGAATTGTTGGTAGTTCGTATAGTTGTATATGTCTTTCAATTCCTTTCTTTTCGTAATTAAATGGGACTGCTCATCAATGCCGTAATCCCGTTTGCTGTTGATGTTGAGCTTTGAAACCTATCTCTTAACATAGATGCCTAACATGGTTTAAGTTTTAAGCAGTATTACAAACATGTTGCAGTATGCACTCCGAGAAAAAAGGATTGAACTGGTATGCATACTTTAAAAAGAATTATTGAAGCTAAAAATGGTAAGCACTAGCATTAATGGGAGAACATTAAGATATAAGAAAATTAGGATTGTAGTCACTTTGATATCTCTACTCTTTTAATCACATATCAAAACTGTTAATTGTATATTACAGAAAAAGCACTTTTTAACAACACATTGATGAGAATAGTTTACATTTTCAAGGATAGAAGAACCGATGCGGATACTGACACTCGTGGAGGATGTCGGAGAGGACCTTGTCATCCTGACAGGTGGCATTTAAAATCAACTTTTGTAGCTTGTTCAAACAAATATGCAAAAAAAAAAAAAAACTTAAAAATATTATATATACTTATCATAAATTAGTAGAAAATAATAAGAAAAATTATATTAGAAACTTAAAATTTAATATAAAAGAATATATTAATTACTTTTTTAATTTCTGCAACGCATTTCTATACTATCCTGTAGTACTTTTCAATCTTTTCTTTCTGTCTCTTATCTTGTTTTATATTTTGTTATAAAAAAGTTATATATAATACAATTTCTCTCTTAAAAAAAAAGGAAAGTGGAGATGTTCTTGACGGCACTCTAGGGACGGAACGCTTGCAAACGAGGGGCGGGGGAATGAGAAATTTCCTGCAAGTCTCCCATGCTTAAATAGATGAATCTGTATTTACATACACAAAGGAAGCTGAAAAAAAAAAAAAAACGTTTTATAAATAGTTTGTGTTTTTCCTCCTAATTTTTTTTCCCCGAAAGGGTTGATATCAACATCAGAATTCACCAAAGAACATGCATATGAAAAAAGCGTTATTAGTCTTCTCATAATAATTTAATTTGGCCCATGCTTGCTGGGTTTCAATAAAAGTTGTTTAGGAATCTTTAATGAGCATTTGTGTTTTGCTGGAATGATGGATTATGATGACAATAACAGCTTAATGACTTTAACATGCATGGACCACGGTGTCCCAGATGCTCCCCACGCGTTGTTTAAAGCTTCTTATTTGGATTGCGCTGGCGCGCTTTAATTCATTGGTACAGCAACAACCTCAACGGATAACTAGTGTTGTTGCCTCTAAACCACTTCTTACTCATTCAATGAATCAAATTTTGCCACAAGATCAACTGCAAAATCACAATTTCAATACCTCTTATACCACTTCTTGATCACTATAACTTTTATATATCCTAAATTATCACATATCCATCTACTAGTATTACTACTAATCAAAAGATATAAATTAATCAGAAAAGAAAAAATCATCCTGAAAGTTATGTAGTTTTTAGAATTTGTAATTCTTATATAGTTTTCTTATCTATGGCTACAACTAATTAATTTTGATTGACACTTCCAAGTTCCAATATTGATCGATCCAACTATACTTTCTTTAAATTAAAGTATTTCCACAATGGAAAGTTATAGGATTAATCTTCAAGATAATCAAAATGAGTTTTGTCTCTTTTAACAATTTTTTTATACGCATGATTAGAGAATCCAATCCCTATTAATATATTTAAAAAATCCAATTATCTACCAACAATTAACCTTGTTTGTCAGTCCAACTATACTAGTGCTAGTAAAAGTGAAAACTTGTACTATAAAAATCAAAGTTTAAACAACAGCCAGGTGGGAGATATCAGTTGAGAGGATCCTCTACAGCTTATATATATATATATATACATAAAAAAAAAACCGTAAATGGTCTCATCCATACAAAATGCTTTATTTATATACTTAACAAATAATAAATATGTTTGACAAAAATACACGGTGAGATGGAGAACTTCATGGTGTGCAGATAGATTTTGAACACTAGAGGCCCCTCGTCACAATGGAGATGATTCTCATTAATTAGCAAATATTCTAACGTGCAGTCATTTATTTCGGGTTGAATTGTGTGTTAACGACTTAACGTTGCCACTCCAAACACGTTATCGATCACCAAAGTTGCCACCTTCTTGTGTGTTAACGTTTATCCCAAAGTTGCCATCTTCTTGTGTGATAACATGTATAGCTGTTTTAGGAAACAATCCTTTATAAATGAGTGAAATATCAATTCCATTCCCAATAAATGTATTAACCTGAATAACTATAGCAAAATGACAAATGGCCGTGTTTCAATTAATTTAGATCATAGAATTGACATCAATTCATCAAGTGATTTTCTTTGCAATTTTATTGGGATACTGTTGTAGTAGGGGGAGGGATATCCTTTTGTAACTATTGGTCGATTGGGCACTCCTTTGTGCTTGACTTAAGCTGTGTTTGTATGCGTTGTGCAAGTTGAACGCTAAAGTTTATTCTCCGTAAAATTGCGTTGGAAGTGTATTGAAAAGTGAGAAAAGCTTAAACTAAACATATATTTGAATTTTTAAGTAATTTTAATGGTAGATCTTAAATTAGAATTTTAGATAACTTTTTGTGGATCATATATTGACAAATAATATTGAAGATCTCTCAAGATTTTTCTTTTTTTTTTCTTTAACTATATATTTCATTTTAATATTTTAGATAACTTTAGGTCTCATATGGATCTTTTCGATACCACTTTTACTTATAAACAATTTTTTAAACATTATATATATATATATATTCAGGGTTCTTCTATAAGAAATTATTTTACATGCTATCCACCTATTTAGTGAATATCATATCTTGAGTTCAAAATCATTATTCAAGATCTTGTACTAAATATGCTCTTATGAAATGAAATCTTTTGTTTCTAAAAAAAATTCATCAAGTGATTTGATATTCATAAGTTAACTTCCAACTTAAATAGTTATATTGAGTTTGAATTTTGAATTTGTAGTTAATTATGTTAAATATTCTAAAAAAATTATTATCTATAATAATTTTATTTGAATTGATCATAATCATTTTCAATTTTTAATTACAAAAAATACATGTGATTATAAAAAAATGTGATCTCTAACATTATCAGAAGCTAATTTAGTCATTAAATTTAATAATTATCAATCAATTTAGTTTTTAACCAATTGGATTGATGATTATTTTTCTTTTAAAATTAAAACCTATTTTTTCCATAATATTAAGAATTAAATTGAAATTTTCCTTTCCCCCCTATAAATACTACATCTTAGTCAAGATAAAAAGTTCAGTATATAACTTGGTATGGGTGATTATAACAAAGCTCAAACTTTCATAAATTACTACATTTGACTCCTCATTATAAAGTATATTCCATCATTTAAGTAAACATTACTTAAATTTTTTTAAGATAAAATGTAAAATCATTTATAAAAACTAAACACATATTTAAAGCATTATTTTTGAAATTGTCATAATCTTTAATCTTTTTACATTTTAGTGTTAGAGAAGTAGAATTGTAATTATGATTTTAAAATTATAACTTTCTTGGTTGCTAACTCCAATCAGTTAGAGCATGTCTAAAACATCGTTTTACAAGTCATGTGATCATATTTAAGGCCTACAAACATGATTTGAAATTGATGACATATTTGACAAAACAAATTCAAATTTCTATCAAAAATGATTATTTTCATGTGTCAAATATCAAAACTAAAATTTTTTCTATGTGCGATACTAAATTTAATTAATGTTATATGTATCAATAAAAAGTTTCTCATAATGTAATATTGCTTTGGTAATATTTATTTATCCTTATCAATAAATACGCATTAAAAACAAATTTTATTAATAATTTTAAATAATATAACCTTTTATCGAAATTCCTTTTTATTATCAATAATCTCACAAGTCAAGAAAATGAAGTTCAAAAAATTAATAGAAAATTAAACAGGAACATGATTAATTTTGGAAAAAGGAAGGAAAATTTATCGAAGACATGTCTAGCTAGCTAGCCGTTTTGTTTGACTATGTAATATATTGTAGTGCTCCAAGGGGCAACCTAATAGAAGGAAAACATATATGAATTCCACTGTAGTACTAGAAAGTGCATGTGGGGTTATTGGCTATTGCAGTGAAAGATTCACTGAATGTTTTAAGTAATTAATTTCCCCCCGTTTCACAATATGGGATGCTCTCACTTTGCCCACTTATTATTTCTATCACACGTATAAGAATTAAGAAAGTGAGAAATTCGTGGGACCCGTTTGTTGCGCACTATTGCTACAGTGGTGAACAAAAGTTGTAAAAAAAATTGTAATGCTAATTAACCTGATAAGCAAAGCAAGGCCAATGCAACTCTCTTTCACTGAAAAGGGATTCCCATTGTTCCTCACTAGCTACTCACTACTTCCATCTTCCGTCTTCTTCTGATGGCTTTAACACCCCCGCACACTCGCTGCTACTGAATGCAACCCTTTAAAACACGCACACTTGGGGATTTGCTTGTACATGCTATCTTTTTAGTTTCTTCATTCTTCGTGCGTGCATGTATGTACATTCTGAAATAGAATGAGGTACCCTCGATATATTTGACAATATCAAAATTACGACAATAAATTACGTACTGTCTCAATCTTCTGTTTTTTATAACAATAGTTTTGGTGACAATCTCTAAACTCATGGGTCAAATAATTACTTAACGCGTTTTTTGTGTTACCTTTAAAAACTGCAAATATATAGTTTATGAAATTAAAACTAGAATCAAACTAGCTTCTTAAGTATTTTAAATGATATTTGAATTTTCAAGATTTAAAATTCAAGGCTCCTCTACTACAGAATTAGTTTTTCCTCATAGCCAAAAGAGACAATTTTACTTTACTTGAGTGCCGTAAATTATTGTTGAATACCATCCTGTCTTTTAACATTTTTCTTTGTGTGCTTTTCCTTTAGGGTTGGACTGATTATTGTATTATCGAATTGCTTTCGTTCCAAACATTATTTTTCCAACACTTAAAAAAGTTATTGCACTTAGAAAAGGCTCGTAGTTTTGGTCACAGCCCTCTAGAGACCTCTCCTTGTCTATTTATTAATTTGTGGCCTATTTCATAGAATAATTGTAACTTGACAATGACCAAAGAGAGTAGGACTTATTCGACCCATGCACAGTTAATTATGGAATGAAAACCGGGTCTTGACCAAGTCGTCGCTCCTGTAGATTAACAGGGAATTTTGGCTCAGGTAGATAAGCTTGAGTATGAAGGGTCCATTATCCATTAAACAATAATCATGTTAAACCCCCATTAGCTGCTGCATTTTTAATTGATGTCCCACGAGATAAACCTGTCAAAAAAAAAAAAAAAATTCAAGACCAAGGGCATATCTTAAAAAGAAAGAACACACAGTACATTGTTGAGTCATAAGAAAACTAAATTCCTAGGAAACTTCAAATCACTAGCTACCTTCTTTAATCTTTCAAACACAGATTTCCATGCACAATAACTTCATAATCATAAGATTCGTCTTCTTAAATTGACAAGACTTGATCTCAAATTTAAAATAGTAATATGACTACTCATCATCATGTTAGCGGTGTGGTTTCTTTTACTATTATTCAAATACTGTCATTTTCTAATATTCAATTTTTATCCCGATAATAAAAATAAAATACATATTTATTTAAATAATATTAGTAAATTATTATTTATATATGTAATATAGATTATTGTTTATAGGTGAGAAATAGATTTCTTACATCTCTTTTATTTTTTTCATTTTTATGTTATAAATTTGGTTATTGAAAAATTAATTTCATGTTATTTTTTATTTAGTGCCGACTAAGCTGACGCTAATATACATATTTAATTAATGACTAAATTTACAATCATGACAGAAGATGTTTGATATTAAAGAAGTATCGTGCACAAAAGAGTTTAGTGTAAGTCAAATTGACAAAAAATACTTATATTAGATTATAAAGAAATAAAAAAATTACTTATTTTATTAAGAAAATACTTTTAAAAATATAAGTACTTTTTTCATTCATATGTATTTTGTTAATCTTTTCTTCAGGCTTTTGTTAAAATTATAAAATATAAGTCCAAAAATAAAGAGTATATTATAAGTACAAATTTATAATAAAATATAATTAT
Source organism: Glycine tomentella (assembly GCA_007407185.1). Classification (NCBI taxonomy): domain Eukaryota; kingdom Viridiplantae; phylum Streptophyta; class Magnoliopsida; order Fabales; family Fabaceae; genus Glycine; species Glycine tomentella. The sequence continues at coordinate 797,845 of PYAF01004126.1, read as the reverse complement.
ATATTAAAAGGTTAAGCGTCAGTCTCATCAATGCTAAATTGAATAAAAATGTACTTGTGAATCTAGTTATTAAACATGTATTTAACAGTTTGATCAATGTTAAATAAAAAATAACATGTGAAGTTCAGTTAATGAGTAACTGATTTCACAACATAAAATTGAAAAAAAATGAAAAAGAGATGAGAAATGGTTTGGGAGAACTAATTTCTCACCGATAAACAATAATTTGTAACATAAATATAAATAAGAGTTAACTTGTATCATTGGATAATATATATATATATATATATATATATATATATATATACATATTAATAACGCATTATGTTTGAGGTCATAGTCACTACCAAGACCCTACTCAGCAGTCATCCTGATCCCGGCATGGTAGGCCCTTGGTTAGATATAAAGCAAATATGCTATGATTAATCATGAAGCTACAGCAATAAGCTCAATAGAGAACTCAGCGGGGCAAATTAAAGATCGAATAATTTATATTGGAGGGCTAAAACCTAATTTTGATTTCTTCAATTCGATCATTCTATTTTATTGCGTTGCTGCTCTAATTCACGAAGGTATTATAAAAATAATAAATAATGACAAATAAATTAAAAGTAATTATACACATAAAAGTTGGCGCCTTATACCGTGAACAAACTAGATAGGTCCTGTATCATGTGAAAAGAAGATGGAGCGTTAGATATGAAACTTTTATAATTAAGGGTTAAGATAAGTGCGAGTCTAACATAAAACACACACGGGAATAAATAAATAAATAAAAAATCTTATTAGATGTAAAAGCTAATTGAATGGCCAGGCTGGGATGGAGCATCAAAATTCCATAATGGTAATTAAGTGAAATGTGAAGGTGATTTTGAGAGCTGCAAAAGAACATTATTGATCGTGAGAAAAGTTAGAAGGGAAAAGGAAAGGTCATTAATTACTTGTTACATCGATCAAAGAATGAAATTAAGGTACAAGTGATGACTTGCACACGTTGAGTCTTGCTGATGAGTCAGCTAGAACAAACTGGAGTTGAAACAAACATTTAGCTTAGCTGCATGATCATTAGAGGAAAAAGAAATAAATTAAATAAATAAATATATATTCTTGTAAGTTAAAAGTAAACTGATTTTCCAACAAGAATTACGTTGTTTCTGCGCTCAGTTAAGTCAATACTAAGGTTTTTAAAATTACTATAGCAGTGACGTTGTAACTATTGTTGGTTGACTCAGGTGATCAAGAGCCGACACGAAATGCAATTACAGTGTGATGTAACAAGCGCATGTTCTAGTGTCAAGTGTGAGGGTCCCGTGGGAAGTCCATTGTAACGTTAACGTGCAAGTTGAACAATGCACAAGTGAAAATGACTCATTCATGCACTTAAGATTTTTTATTAGATATATTATATATAATAATATAGAACTAGTATATATATATAGAAATGTATCTCAGTACTTAACCCGCTAATGAAGATTTTTGAAATGTTTTAAGGCTTGGGTTCGTGGACCAGAAATTTAAACCTTTGTTGCAAGATTATATGACATTAGAATGCAATTAGAAAAACGAAAAAACACGCTCGGAGAAGCCTGAGAATGAGATACAGCAATAAACAAGAGATAACTTGAGAAGTTGTATATATATCAGTAGTCTCTTTCTGGACACCAACACAGCGCACTTGAGCGCAGAAAAACCCATGAAGAAAACAGCCTTCTGAGAAGTAAGGACAGAGATGAATTCCCTATTTACAGCGACAACCCAATTTCTCAGTGGAAGTTGTGTGTTTGGAATCTTTCCAAGTCATGAAAAGACTTTCAAAAGTTGCAATTAATGATGTTGATTGAGAGCATTTAGACTTCGTGAATGCATTATCTTTTTCATATATATTATATATATGTGTGATAAATTGTTAGTGTTTGGATTGACATTTGATCACTATAATTAATATATATTATAGTGATCAAATATTAAACTTTTTAATAACAGAATATTTTTAATTTCATAACATTACTCGATCAAAACAATTGTAATCAACAAAAGAATAATGCAACTCTTCTAAAAAAAGAATAATGTAATTCTAGCAACATCCTCCTACTTTCCATTATATGGTAATTATCGGTAAATACTGAATGTGTTTTATATTTTTATGTTATTAAATATATTTACTTTTTATTTAATAATCTTTTTTTATAAATTACTAGAAAGATTTGTGTGAGAATAAATATAAAATTATTCTTTACAAAATTGCTATTGAAAGGAAATCACCTGCCATCATTGCATTTAAAGGTTGTAATGTAAAGATAATATTAGATAACCTAAATTTAAAAATGAAGGTTGAAGGCTAATTTATCCTAAATCCTATTTAAAGGATCAGAAATGGGCCCAAGCTTAAAAATGAAACTCTTCAGCATTGATTTTTCTGCTAGACTCTAGTTTGTTGCTTCCTGCATTTCTATTATTGCTTTCTGAACATATCATTATATTTCGAAAAGTTCATTTTGAAATACAAATGAGAATTACAGAATACAATAGTAATAAAGAGAGTGCAGGAAATTTTACCCAAGATTCTATTGAAAACTGAAATAACTAGCTCGTTACTATTCGATTGTGTGGGCTTGAACTTAGGCTTTGGGCAGACTACTAATGAGCCTCTCAAGCTCATATTGAACATTGAAAGAAGGAAAATGATATACATACCTCCCTTAATTCATAAAATATACCTCTCGTCTCTCTCTTTTTTTAATGAATTTATTAAATATCCTTTAAGAAGGATATTTTAGTAATAAAAAATATAAAAATGAGAAGAAAGGTATATTAATTAATTAAGGGAGGTAAATGTATCAAATTAAAAGCCTTGAAAGAACGAACCCGGTACTCCGAGGTTGGACTTGCAGATTAGTTTAGTGGGCTATTTAGACACACACTATGTAGTTCCACCGAATCTAAGAGAAGCTACAATCCCATACACGCGAAGCGTGCAAATGTCGTACAGTTATCTTGGACCAAATAAAATTCATCTTTGGCAAATTATGGCGCCAGCTATTAGCTAGCTTGTTAAATTTTCTTGTTTAATTGAGCAATAATGGTCGATATGTCCGAGTGGTTAAGGAGACAGACTCGAAATCTGTTGGGCTTTGCCTGCGCAGGTTCGAATCCTGCTGTCGACGTCTTCTTTCATTTTCTGCATCTGCATAATTTAAAATTTGTATTTTTTCAAGAATTTTAATATTTTTATAACATGACATTATTTTTAATTTCATTTTCTGAAACTGCATAATTTGATGTATGAAACAAACTTACACAATTAAAATAGTAGAAATGAAATTTTAAAAGAAAAGAGAGAGAGAGAGAGATCAAATTAACATGCAGTTCGTACTTTCGCACTTCGCAGAGCTATTATTTAGGTTACGCCCTTCCACTTACAGTTAAGACGAAGAAGGCGGAAGAAGCATTATATTAACACATTCTCGATCGAGAAGAAGAAGAATGTGGACGCGGATACTCGCACGAGCAACACGTGCACTTACCGTTGCCGGCAACTATTCACCCATTCACCAACGCATCTGTAACCCTATCTTTCTCAAAATCCCCAAATCAACTTTTCCCCAAATTTGCAATAACCCTCGATTTTTGGTCACCTCCAACCTCGACAATGAGCCCTTACCGGATTCTTCAGTGAACGGCGGTGATAGACAGCTCGCAGAAGAAGAAGAAGGAGGAGGAGACAGGTACGAGGTTGATTCCGACAAATTGGAGAGTGTGCTGCGTCTTCTCCAAACCAGCGCTGATGGGTCCCTTGAGTCGTGTTTGGATGACATGGATTTGACACTGCACCAGCAATTGGTAACGAAAATAACCGAAACTCCGTTTGTTTTGAGTGAGAATCTGATAAGGTTTTTCTGGTGGGCATGGAGTGAGAAATCATTGGGGGTGACAACCCCAATGGTGGAGTCTCTTGTTTTGGCCATATGTCGAAATGATGTGAGGAAGAAAGAGGTGGTGTACTCGTTATGGGACTTGGTTAAGGAGATTGGAGAGAAGGAGAGTGGAATCCTCAATGTGAGGATTCTCAATGAGTTGATTATTTCCTTCTCGAGGTTGGGGAAAGGGAAGGCTGCATTTGAGGTGTTTAATAAATTTGAGGCTTTTCACTGTGTTCCTGATGCATACACTTATTACTTTACAATTGAAGCGCTTTGTCGGCGGCGAGCTTTCGATTGGGCTTGTGGTGTTTGTCAGAAGATGGTTGATGCGCAGATATTGCCTGATGGTGAGAAAGTTGGCGCCATTTTGTCTTGGTTTTGTAAAGGGAAGAAGGCTAAGGAAGCCCATGGAGTTTACGTTGTGGCAACGGAGAAAGGGAAACAACCACCCGTGAATGTGGTTAGCTTTTTGGTTGTGAAGCTCTGTGGAGAAGATGAAACTGTGAAATTTGCTCTGGAGATGTTGGAAGATATCCCTGAGGAGAAGAGGGAGCGGGCGATAAAGCCGTTTTTGGCGGTTGTCCGGGCGTTGTGTAGGATTAAGGAAGTTGATAAGGCCAAGGAGTTGGTGTTGAAGATGATTGAGGATGGGCCGCCGCCTGGGAATGCTGTTTTCAATTTTGTTGTTACGGCTTATTCGAAGGCTGGGGAAATGGGGAAAGCTGTGGAGATGATGAGGCTGATGGAAAGTAGGGGCTTGAGACCAGATGTGTACACTTATACTGTTCTTGCTAGTGCTTATTCAAATGGTGGGGAGATGGAAGAGGCGCAGAAGATCTTGGCAGAAGCAAAAAAGAAGCATGCTAAGTTGGGGCCGATGATGTTCCACACTCTGATTCGTGGATATTGCAAGTTGGAACAGTTTGATGAGGCTTTGAAGTTATTGGCTGAGATGAAAGATTATGGTGTCCATCCCAGTGTTGATGAGTATGACAAGTTGATACAGTCTCTCTGCTTGAAGGCTTTGGATTGGGAAATGGCAGAAAAGCTACACGAGGAAATGAAAGAGAGTGGTTTGCATCTCAAGGGCATCACGAGGGGTTTGATTAGAGCTGTCAAGGAGATGGAGAAGGAGGTTGTGGAGGCTGGGAGCATTACTGCAGCAGTGTAAACATTGGTTGCTCTTTGAGGTTATGCGTGATGTGAGGGGCCTTGTAGTTGTAACTCTTTTCTGATTAGCATACCATTTTGTTAGGAAGTTGTCATCTTAATGCAGAAATAATTGTGTGGAGGAAATTTAAGAAATGATTGTTGATGTGTTTAATGTCTTTTACATGCATATTTTTTCTTCCTTTTATAATATTGAATCAATTTGGCCATGTTTTATATTTTTCCTTCTTTTTTATTTCTCATGATGATACGTGATCCTGTTGGATAATAATCAGTTTGCATCCTTCCCCCTTCAGACTCACACACTGACACACCAAGAAGAAGGCTGTTTACAAGTGGAATACATAGATGCAAAAAGGCCTAGTTAGTTACTTACCGTATTTGCTGTATTTGGTTGATTGGGTTTCTCTTTCAATGAGTAGGGGATTGATCACGATTATGAGTCCAAAAGGCTGCCTTGGATTTTGATATCTGTGTGGAGGGGAAATATGGAGGTGGTTTTGTGTTCGCAATATATTTTTCAATGCTTAACAAAGTCCTGTATTGTTTTTTGGGTGTGGAGGTTTTTGATCTCTATCAGGATGCGGCTCAAGCAGTTGGTGTGCAGGTGACTTCGTGGGCTTAATGTGTGTATAAAGTGAAGCTTCTACTCATACCAAACAGACAGCAGATATTGGAGGTTATTGCTTTAATTAAATCAGTGAATTTAATTTTGTTTTAGTAGATTATCATTTCAGTTTGGTCCAGCGGCGGAGGAGGATATGAGGCAATGGATGACTGTTCGAGTCTCTATACCGGTTTTGTTTTATTTCAAAGGGACTTCATTTTATTTAGTTGAAATGGTTATCAGGTGTTTACTGTTTTATTTTGGGTACTGTGGAATGTTATATGTACTCGGGTGATTATAAAGCATACACGGCGATGGCTTTTAGTGAGTGGGTTTTATGTTTACTGTATGATGGGTACTGGTTTGTAGTAGTCACTGTTTTGTGAATCTTTTTCAAATGTACTCATGCTGCTCAACTCAAGCCATATTAATAAAAGTTATTTGCCTATAAAAATAAAAATGAGTTGGTGGTATCTAGATTAATTTGTGATACTTAATTATATGAAATCTTTGATTCCTAACAAGGAACATGACTATAATAGTACTTGCATCACCTGTTTCATTGATAAGTGGCAAGTTTTAGTTGATGCCCTGTGTTATGATGTAGCAACCCGTGTTGTGTAGTGTTACTTCTCTACGATGAACATTTAATCCTTGTATATTTTAATTATGCATAGATAAGGGGGGTTAGGGCTTTGGATGGTGGATGCGTGTTGCAAAGGGGGACCATTATATTGCTGT
>PYAF01004126.1:763622-791307 GCA_007407185.1 Glycine tomentella | reverse complement strand
AGCAACCCGTGTTGTGTAGTGTTACTTCTCTACGATGAACATTTAATCCTTGTATATTTTAATTATGCATAGATAAGGGGGGTTAGGGCTTTGGATGGTGGATGCGTGTTGCAAAGGGGGACCATTATATTGCTGTTTTAATGATGAAAGATATATAAAAGGGGCTGTGGTACAGTGGTAGATGTATAAGGAGTGAGTATTGAAATAGGGGAAGTTGTGGGGCTGGGAATCGTAGAACACGTCAGAATTACATATACAACCTTATATATAGTGATAGAACAGACAGAATATACAAAACTGCAACCATAGACCGAGAAAAGCAGTATGTATATATATATATATAAAGCATTTGATGATGCAGCGAAAAGTAAATCCTGCCCCTTTTCATTTCATATTATCAATAGCAACTTAATGAGTCTTGCCTTGATTGCGCGTGCCTGATGAAAGGCTTATGCTATGCCTGAAAAAGATAGTTTACTCTTTAAATAACTCAGCCTAAAAATGAACTCGGACAATAAAATGGACTTCATGCTTGATTGTATTTCCATATTCATAGCAGATCTATGACACTGCCTTGACCTATAGCTTGCATCTCTTCATATTGAAAGAGAGTGCTATAACCAGAGCACCACAATGTCATCTTGTTACATGAGTTTTCCACCAAATCAAATATGCAAGAGTTCTTCAAAAAGACCCCTGTTCATAAACAGCAATATTTTTGCACAAAAATGTTATTAGCTATATTTTCTTGTTTTTTCTGCTTCCAAGTTTGAAGTTCCGAAAACACATTGCTTGAATTTCTTTGTTGGAGGAAGTGTTTCTTCTTGTTTATTAGAATCAGATCCCTCCACTTTACTTCGGACAACATCAGTTCTTTTTCTCAATCCATTCCCAACCATGGTAGTTGCATCTAAATGTACGTCAACATCAATACTAACTATCAATTTCAATCTGACACAGTTTTGGGGTGTATATTTGCAAACTAGTAGTATTTCTTTCTCAGGACATGAAGCACGTCTATCTCTTATATCAGCTCTCAAGTTACTATAACACTTGGTTTTGTCAGAGATAAATATACTTATGCCGTATACCCAATAATTAATATACCAAAATTAATTAGAGTTCAAGTTACTGTAACAGCTTGTAGAGTACTACAATTTCAGCTTTGGCTCTTATCTAGGCAGAGTTCTTAAAATCAGATTCTGTTCTTTGCCCCATTTTCCAATGATAGATAAATTAAACTTGAACTCTGCCGTTTGCTGCAACTAGCCACTGTTATGTTTGCTGGATTCTTGCTTCATCTTTGTATTTGGATATTGATTGTCACTTTTATGTGTAGCTAGTAGCATACCCGTGCATTTGTATGGGTTGTGCTTGTGCCGGTGTGTGTGTATATATATATATATATATATATATATATATATATATATATATATATAATTACTTTTATATATACTTAGAATGGTGTTATATACACTAAATTCAGTTATCTAGTTCATGAGTAATATATACTAATAAGTTATTTTTACACAAACAAAATAATCAACTTATTTGTTTCAAAATAATAAAAAAATATAATGCATTTATGGAATAAAAAAACAATGCCTAATAATAGGATTCATTTAAGATGTGTTAAAAGTAAAAAAAGAGATGTTAAATTAGAGAGAAAAGTTTCTTAGATTATAAAAAAGTAAGAATAAGTGATGTATAATGATAAATGAACTTCTGATATGGCATCTTCAACCCTCCCGATTCAATTTTCCTATCCAATTCAGAGAAATTAGATGAAATGAACTATCCCGTTTGGAAGCAATAAATCAAGAGGCTTGCTTGTTCACATTTAGTAAAATCTCAGACAGAGCCATGATTAAGTAGTAATATTCTGGTCAACAACAATCTGTCTTAATTAAGTTCTCTTTTCTCTAAATTCTCAATCTCAAAAGCCACACAATATGCATCCAAGCTAGTATTTAGAGTGGATTGAAGGAACACAAGTCATATTGAAAAACAGGATGAACTAACCCTTCCGCCAGTAATTAGTGTTGGGAAATCGAGAGGGTAAATATCGAGGAGATTTACATCTGAGTAATCATATAAGTGAATTAGACACCATACTTAACCCAAAACCTTAAGGCTCAGGTTTATGGATTTTTTCATCAACTTATATATGGTGCTCAACTTTTCTATTTTTATCCGATGTGGGACTTTAACTCACACTTGTACTCCAACAATATTCGCTTCAAGTGTGAGTCTCTTCCACATTGTAGCCTCCCCCTCGAGCGAAAGTCACAATTCACAAGTAATGACTCTTAGAATTAGAACTTTTTAATCTTGTAGTTTTTATCTTTTTTCTTTAGCATTATTCTCTTTATCGTTTACTTTATTGATATCAACACGATATGCAGTTTTAGTTCACTGCAATTAAGAAATAAAAGTAAGACGTGTGTTCCCATTTGATTATCTAGAAATAAATGCATAACTACAATATTAAAAACATAATATTCCTTCATCAGGTATCAATGTTAATGAAAGTCAGATGGAAATATCTTTATTACAACTGATGGAAGCAAATTTTTGAGATAGTGAAGCTAAAAATGGATTTTACTTCCATCAGCATCTTGGGGAACAACTCCAAGCTCTTTAGTATAAAAAATCTTGATGTGGTGCATATCAACAAAAACTTTGAACATTGTAGACATAAAAGGAAAAGAAAAATGATAATTACAAGTATCAGTCCAAGACAATGCAAAATACTATTTATAAAAGACATGAAGCCTAATCTAAAACCTTAGAGACTTAGAGTCACTTTGCCAACACATTGCTTAATACACATACAACAGCAACACAGTGCCTAGTAAGCACAGGTTCAATTGTGCCTGAGTTATATCAGCACAGGCTAAATGAAATAGAGGTTAAAATTGCAAACACATTTTTACTTTTATAAGAAAAACATGAGCGTAATCTAAAACTGCAGAGTCACTTAGCTAATACAATTTACAATCACAATTTATATAAATTAAATTAAATAGCAGAGAGATGTGCTAAAAGCAAACCAAGCTTCAAGAAAATTTGCATGTTACAATTACAATCTATATAAATTAAATTCAACAGAAATTTGGTGCAGAGATTATTATATCAGCACAGGTTCAATTGTGCCACTTTGAGCCTGAGTATTATATCAGCACAGGCTAAGAAGTAAACAAACTTTTACTTCTTATAAGAGCAAATGTGGTTGGATACCTAGTATTTGGGTTTGATTTCCCAAATAGGTTGTAACCATTATGGGAGGGTGTTTTGTTACAGGTCCCAAGATCCTTGTAATTTTTTTTCTTCCTTTTGGGTATTTCTGATGCCCGTATATATTTATAATATTTGTTTACTGATAAAAAAAAAAAAAGTTTCTTATTGCATGTGATGATTTCAAAGCACTCCCCAAGATATCATCACACTGGTTCAAGTAGTAAATCGGTAGATTATCATTCTGTTTAGATAAATTTCTCTAAAAACATATTTAGGAGAAGAAAATAAAAAAAAAATGAAATATTTTTTTTATAAATTAAAATGAATACTTCATTAACTAACTATTAACTAATTTATAGATATATTTTTATCTTTTATAAAAACTATACAAGAAAATTTCTACAAATTAACTAATAATTAAATAATTAACTAATAGAGAATTCATTTTAGTCATGAAAAAATTTATTTTATTTTTTTCTTTTCAAATTACTTCAACATAATACATCTATTTTCTAAGCTTCTGGATGCTACATATAATTTCTAAGTTTGTAATAAAAAATACTTGAACAAAATTAAAAAAAATGACTTAAATTGCTTAAACATTCATTTACAACATTCAGACTTCATGATATATATATATATATATAAATATATATATATATATATATGTATGTATGTGTGTGTCCTAAACAAAATATTGTAAATATTATAAATATTGTAAAGATATGTCAGGTCAAGGAAGCCTTAGAAATTTTAAAAAATAAAATAGAAAACATATGTTGCCAGATCATATTCACATGCATACGAGTTATGTCATATATGCATATAATATGAAGCAGCCATGCATTTGGATTCATTTCGGACCAAAAAGCTCAATATTAATAAACGGAAAACAAATTAAATTATTTACTGGCAAGTGATAACCTCTATATTGGCTAAAGTTCATCTTCCACTATTTCATTTCACAAGTCGTTTCACTGAAGTATAACTTCAAAAGAATTTTACACGAAAAGAAAAAGAAAACCCACAAGTTGAAATCCTTTATATACATATGAATCTAGTTTCTTTATTTGTGGAATGTTATGACGTTATTTGTGAGGTCCAAAAAAAAGCTAAGACATGTACGTATAAAATTATAAAGGAACCAAAAAGTAAGTACAAATACCACGTGCTAGTTTGGATCTACTAAAACTCGCTCTTTGGCATTTGGGAATTGTAATTTTCTTTTTGTTGCATTTTCCTGCATTCTTTTTTTGCTTTTGGATCATAGTGCAAATTAAGAGTACGATTTTTTTTTGTCAGTACTCCACGTGTCTCATTATACCACACGGAATATTTTGTTTAGTAATTCATACATAAACTAGCATTTTAATTTTTACAAACGCACGAAATAATTTTTTTATACAATAATTCAGTATATTATGAAAATAAAATTAACATTATATGAAAATTTGAGAAGTATATTATGAAAATAAAAGTAAAATTATACTTGTAAAAAAAAGTAAAATTATAACTTTAGTATATTCCGTACTCTTTTTTTGTTTTAATTAGTCCTTATATGAAAAAATTCTATATTTTAATACTTAAAAAAAACCATTTACAAATCATTCCCCACTGTTTATAGAAATTAAAGAACCGTGTTAGAAATTTTTTCTATGAGGACTAATATATGTCGAGTATAGGTGTTAAATTTTTACTTTAACTGAAAATAAATAATGTGAAACAACCATTTCATATATATATATATATATATATATATATATGGATTAGAGTATCTCTTGTAATCTTTTAATAATATATATATATATATACACATTTTGCCTATATATAAAAAATGTGAATCAACTTTTAATTTTATACAATTAAATTTTTTCTAATACAAATTTATAGATATAGAAAGTTTTGGTTTTAAAAATTTGATAAATTAGAATTGATTTTTTGAAATAATATTATTAAAAAAGATAAAAATGACGAAATGATGTAAAATACTTGATGTGAGGTGACACACATTAATAAAGAGAGTATATAAATATAAACAGAAATCCTTACTCTCAAGAGCTAAGTGTGATAATTTAAATTTAATAAATATGAGTTTGTAATTAAATTAAATATTATGTTATATATTTTAATATAAAAATTAATATTTATGCATATATAAGTTTTAAAAGATTCTTTTTCTTTCTTTTGGGAGCTAAGACTATACCCTTGCCTCCAACATCCATTCTGCCCTTAAAGGATACAACATGCAACATTATTCTCACATGATTTTTAACATTTTATTTTTACACTTATCTTTTATGAAGTATAAGAAAGAGAGGAGAATGTGTCTTTATGTCTCTTTTATCATAAAAAAAAAAAAAAAACAGAAAACGTAAATGAAAAAGAGTATGTAAATGTAGCAAGAACATTTTTCTATGGGTGGAGTGTCAAGGAATATAATAATGAAGTTGAGAACTTAATTTATTCATTATCTCAATGATCCTTCCTCTCGATCCAAAACTTTTTAGTCATAAAAAAAAACTTCCTCGTAAGAAAGTTCATAAGAACTGAATTTAATCATGTAATGTAGTTAGCAAAAAAATATTAGGTAGTCTTGGATTATCAAGTGGTCATTATTCTGATCAATTTATGTGTGACATGTATTCAAAGTTTTTAATTTACGAAAAAAAATTCTTATACAGAGCATCTAATAATTTTTGGTAACTAGGAGTCTAGGACTTGTGCATAATGTTTAAAAAATATTTTTATGGTAATATAAAACACGCTAGATGGTAGTTGCTCCGTTTCTATCGCACTAGTCAGTAACAATGAGACAAAAAACAGAACATTGAAATATGTAGGGCCGTCGTCCCTTGTATTGTTTGGGTCTTCCGTACAGAATTGTTTTGGTGGCAGATTGAAATAGAACAATCATGTCTATCTTTTAATTTCTTATAATGTTGGGTAATTTCAACCTCCTGTAGCTGTTTTTGAAGGAAACAACATTTCTTATGGTTTGAGTACTAACCTTTTCTTATGCTGCGTCTGCAGCAATGATTTTGACCATTAAATTTAAATCTAATTATTACTAAAAATAGAAATATAAAAAATATTTGTATGTTTAATTATGAAAGAGTAGTAGGGATGTAGGACTATAGAGAATCTAAGTCCTTTGACATATGGTGGATTGCAAAAGGACCATCTTGAGAATAAGAAATTAATTATGTTGATAATGACATGCGCGCATAAAGGAGTAATAAATCTCAGCATATAAGTCAATTAATATAAAAGACAGGCAATTTCGATGCTTAATTGCGTCTCTTGTCTCTTCTGAAACGTAGAATCCGACTCACCCAATGAAATATATAGAGAATAATAGGAGTATTAATCAATTGTACGTGTCGGTTTAAATTAATTACGTTAGTAGTTGCCTATATTAATTGCTAACGATGTGTGTTAGTTAATTTGAATCTTACTTCAACATCATATATATGTTGGTGATTTAGATTTGTATTGTTGTTGCCAAAAGGCTCTTACCCATGGGCAATTCTTAACATTTTATGCTTTGGTCTTCTTATTTTATTCAACCACTAAATTTTGTATTTTAATTTGTTAAAGTGAATTATTGCTGCAAAGAATAAAGAAATCATCTAACATTGAACTCAATACTGTTAATGAGTATGAAATTATATGCATTACCTCTTCCCCCAGCCTAGCTATCTAGCCCTGTAACAATCCCAAGGTGGAACCCCAAATTAAGGAATTAAGCACTGAGTAAGTATTAACCTCAAAACATTGGCCACCAGCTTTTCTGCTCTACTTTTATAATAAAGCAAAAGTAGGAATAAAAAGGAAAACTGAATAGATGAAAGAAAGGTAAGAAAACAACATAAGCAAAGTTCCTGGACCCCATCTCTATAAAATAGTAAAATACTATACTGTGAGACCCAAAGATTTAAGTTTCTTCAACAGCTTGTAAGAAAGCAAAACACAACTCTCAAACCTTTAGCCAAGGCTTGTTTGGGTGTAATTTATTTATTCTTAATTATTTTGAAGGCATATATATGTGAATTGAATTTTTTCAGATGAAACTCTTCCAGTGCGGCAAATGATGGTTGGTAACCCTAACTGGTGGAGCATGCATCAACAACCTTCTTTGATCCCTCCACAATATGTGTTTCCTCCTTCTTCAATTCCTTTTAATTCTTTGACTGAAAATCAAGAGCCTCCTCAGTCATGGAGCCAACTGCTTTTGTAAGTAAACAACCCACCCTATAGTCTCTCTCTTTTTGTGTCCGTGAGGGTTGTGTTATGTCTAGTTCGTTTTATATGTTCTACCATGACTGCATATAGTTATCGTGTCTTATAAATGCTAGAAAAACTGTTTGCATGTTAGATAATTGGTTAACTGCGGGTTGATCAAAGAACTATATATGCATTTTGGGAATTGGTGCAAAGTCCAAGGAGCTTCCTTTTTGTTTACTTATATATAAGAGTGAAAATTAACTTTGTTGGGTTCTGTGATTGTTTTGCAGTACTGGATTACCGGGAGAAGAAGAGAAACTTGGGCCTAAAAAGTTGGAAAACTGGGATGTCCAAATTCTTAATACTGCTTCTAGAGTTCCATTTCTTGATGTAATAAGGCAACAAGTTTCTCAAAGGGGCAATTTGTACGACCACGGGCCATCTTGGTCACATATGGTGCCTGTTTCTTCCACCGTGTCTTGTGTCACTAGCTTCAGTAGTAATAATATATTGGATTTCACTTATAACAAGACAGATCATAGGAGAAATCTACAACAAGACCAAATATCCGAGGTAATTAATTAAGAAAAAAGAGCTAGAGAGACTCTTATTAATTCTCTCTTATTTTCTCAACCAAACTTGCTACTGATAGTATATATATCTTGGAATGCTATTCCAATTGATTCTCGTCTCTTTCTTATGTTCTAGTGTAATAGCACAGCCACTGTTGGAGTTTGTAAAAAGGCTAGGGTTCAGCCATCTTCAATCCAAGCACCTCTCAAGGTGACTCCCTCTCCCCTTCTTTCTTTTCTACTATATCTTTCTCATTTGATGAAGGAGCTTGTATATATATGTGTGTGTGTGTGTGTGTGTGTGTGTGTGTGTGTGTGTGTGTGTGTGTGTGTGTGTGTGTGTTGTCGTTCTTGATTGTCTGTGTTTGAGACTAATATTCTTTCTGCTGGCAAATACTTGTTGGAAGAGATAAAAGCATATATATACAAGAAATTCATGTAATGATTTCCATGTATGAATATTGTGAATCAGGTGCGGAAGGAGAAGTTAGGTGATAGAATAACAACCCTTCACCAACTAGTTTCCCCGTTTGGAAAGGTAATCAGCTATACTTTAACTGATCAGTTATTATAATAAACAAACCATACACAACCATAAGAGAAGAGAAACCATTACAAGCGCCTTTGTGTTTGGTTTTAAAAGTCCCCCATGAATAGTTCTTTTCAATCCTTCCATGATCCAACTTCTGTGTACCTCTTTAATTATCTTTTGCCATATTGGAATCATCACTTTTAACATTGAAGAAAAGAGAAATTAAGATGACACTTCATTTTGTGATGTGCTTCACTTTTGCAGACTGACACAGCTTCTGTCCTGTTAGAAGCCATTGGATATATAAGGTTCCTACAGGGTCAAATTGAGGTGATGTTTCTCACACATTATTTATATAAGCTATTCAGAGTCAGTGAAAGCATGCACTTAAAGTTTGACCAATATTTATTGATGATGCTTTTCTCCAAAAACATTCTTCATTTATGGGAGTTACAAAATTTTATTCCTTTTTCTCCTCCTTGAATGGATGCAGGCTCTCAGCTCTCCTTACTTGTACAGTGCATCAAAAAACATGAGGAATCAACAGTCTGTAAGTACCCATTTCCCAAAGTCTTGACAAACTAGTTGAGCAGGACAAAAATGACCTATATATATTGTTGTATTGTATGTACTAGAAATAGAATATTATATAATTGAAGGGAATGTTTCTTCCTTTTAAAAAAATATATATATATTTTTCAAACAACACGTACATGGAGAAAGAAATGCTGTTTTCCCAGAGGACCCCGGTCAGGTATGCTTTATTGGACCCATAAATTCATTAGAATCAATTTAGGAGCCCCTATTGGCAATTATTGAAATATTTAAATCCGCGAAAAGAGAAGCCATTGAAAGTTGAAACAAGAAGATTCCTCAGCTTTTTATAACATACTTTAACGCATGAGATAAGGCTGAATTGCTTGTTTGAAGTCAAAGAAAGGTTCAGACTTGTGAGAGAAGTGAAATTACTAACTAATGCTTTTCTTTTTTTATTCCCATCTAGCTGTTGAATGACAATAATAATGGCCTGAAAAGAAAGGGAGCTCCAAACCAGGTACGTACGTATTCTTTCCTTTTAATTTATACGAAGCTGTGGTACTCGTACTCGATGAGTTTAGCATTATTCTTCATTTGACTCCTTCTTCCTTCTCGTTTTGAATATTCAAGGCGTACGCATCATATTCTGATCACGTACGTTGTCATAATTACAAGCAGTTATACTACTATCATAGTGCGCAGAATTAAAATGGCTAAAGAAATTAGATAAAGTAATATTTTAATAATGTAATATTATTACTTAATCAAAAATAATTATATATAATAAATTTATTAATTTTTATAATAATTATTTTAAAATTTATATCAATAATAATATCTGATGATTGGTTAAGATCGAGTGTAAAAAGCTTTTACGCTTACCGTATGTACATGCATGTATTATTAAACTCTACAAATTAACTTTGTCAAACTTTGCATGGTTCTTAATTATTATTGATTAATCAGGATGCAGAAGATCATAAAGCTAAGGATTTGAAGAGTAGAGGGCTGTGCTTGGTCCCGGTGTCTTGTACCCAGCATATGCATGTTGGAAGCGATTACTGGGCACCCACATACGGCAGAGGATTTTAACATGTAGCGAATTAATAGCAATGATATCTCTTTTTCAGAGGAAGACTGTTCGATATATATATATATATATATATATATATATATATATATATATATATATATATATATCATCGTGAGCAGTCAATCTGTGCTAATGCATTAAAAGGTTGATAGCTAACGATGCTATTCCCCATATTCAATTTTAATTTACCCTTAGTTTGTTGAATTAGTTATGTACTCTCTCTTATCTACTTAGAATAACTTATTTTTTAAGCTTTGTCAAAACATTATTAATTGTTTGGTTCTTCTAAATATGCATTGGGGGAGCTGGAATTCTTTCTTATTTTGTTCACGTGATTAGTGATAGTTGCTGATAACTATTGTACATTCCGTCTTTGTTTTTAAAATTGTAATATCAATTTTTTCCCTTCCTTCTCCATCTAGAAATTTCTTTTTTTCATTCAAATAATTAATGCTTCAAATATTAGTGGAACTAAATCAACTAATTAACCATCTTAATTTGTTACTGACGACATGGACACATTAATTCTCGTGTAATAAATAAGTTATAGCATTCGTTTATTCGAATGAATTTCATGGAAGAAGAAGAGCACTCAAAGATTCATGATGGTTAAATGAAAGAAAACAAAGATGCATAGCTCTATCATATGAAGAGAAATGGTAGCAAACTCTTTTTTAAATACATGTTATATTATTGATTGAAATTTATTCAAAATCATAAAATTGAATAATGGATTTTAATTTCACTTCAAATTTAATGAGTCGTCTCACTTATGATTTTAATTTTGTAATTTTTAAATAAATTTTAATGAATAATAGAGTGTAACAAAGAAAGTACGTTAAAATGTGTATTGTCAACACTAAAGAAAAACGCACGTTTAATAGACGTGAATATTAGGTTTAAATCTAAATTTGTATAAATTAAGAAATGTGCAGGTGATTTATGAAAATAAAAAAATAAAAAATAACGCGAGTGTCAACCTAAAAAAATATTATCGCTTTATAAAGTTACATCAAACCATGCAACGTTTGGATGCATAAAATATTCATGAAGGCGAGATTAATTTGAAGTAATATACCTATATGCATGTGTAGAAGTAAAATCAGCTACATTGAAGCCAGAGATAATTTATACGTGTAAGTAAATCTTGGATTATGAATATGATTATCACCCACCACCACCAGTTCAATGTCTTATATCATTGACATTTAAATGTCATTCTTTTTGTTTCTGGTTTTCATTAATTTAGTCGTCGGAAGGTGATCTATTTCTTGACATTTGTTATTCAGGGTATGCATATAGTATTTGGAACATGCACGCACATTTATTGCTCTTGTTGTTTTGTACGCAGAAGTTTTCTATGGCCGCGAGGAGTACTCATTATAGCTATTATGGATTTGTATTTGTTCGTTAGTCATTGTTATTGGAAAAGAGCTAAAATTGAATTGAAAAGAAAACAATTTGTTATCAGAAGGTTATGGCAGAGATTCATGTGGATGGATGTGGCGTGGCTGACTCGAATGTTCATATATGGACCCCATCTTAATCTCTCGGCTCATCTTTGGACCACTTTTTAGGATCACATTATACTTAAGTGCACCCATTTCCTCTTAATTTCCAGGTGACGCTTTCATCATCCCGACGCTGCATATTACATCATCCCAATTGCAAAGTACTAGTATATATTAATGTTAGTTTCAATTCATTAGTTTAGATTGGTTGTAATATAATATATTTTTAAATATATCACAAACATTGATTTTGTCTCTAAAGACAAATATCAAGATTGGGGTACTTTCGTTATACAAATTGAATATAGGAGTGTAATGGAACCAAATTAAGACAAAATTTTAATACTTTTCATAAACAAAGAAAGGAAAAAGGGAAAAATAGATAAGGGTTTGGAAAACAATGAAGATGAGGTATAGAGAATAAGTTTTGTACATTTTTTATATAAAGGGTTGTTTTGGTTAGGGTGGTGGAAAAATTAATTTGTAACAAAAATGGAATCCAACTTATTTTAAATTATTTTAACCGATTCAGTTTTATATATAAATAGTTAAACTATTTAGAAATTGATTCAAAATCAAACTGTTTTTAAAAAATTGGTTTTGAACTAAAGTGATTTTTAATCAGTTTTAGTTCTAAGAGTCAGACCAATTTTAAACTGGGTAACCATATTGATTTTGTAACACAATGCATTTTTTTATAAATTAATTCGGGAAAAAACCAATTTAGTTTAAGTTCGATTACAATTCGAACCAATTTTTTTGCACACCCCTAGTTTTGGTATAATGAGTTATGATAATAAAAATTTAAAACAAAAGGGAAGAGGAGTATATTTGGCAAATAGGGAAATTGTAAATAGCAATAGCCGTTGAATGTTTGGCATTCCCTAATCCCTCATGATGTTGAAAAATTTGTTAGAGAATTGATATTCCCACTGCCACAATTGCTATCCATTTTTTGAAAAGTAGTGAGAATAGACAATTATGTTGTGTTATGAGTTGAAAATCACTAGGGATGGCAAACGGGCTAGTCCGCAAAAAAATGAGGTGGGCTGGTCCAGCCTGCAAAAAATGCGGGGCGAGCTGGCCCGACCCGTATTTGTAAAGTGGGATGGAAATGCTAACCCGTCCCGCTTTAATGCGGGCTAGCAGGCCAGCAGGCCAGCTCGCCTAAAAAATAAAAAAAAATAAAAAGAAAGTTAATTTTAAAAAGAAATACAAAAAAATTATTAAAAAATACAAATATGATAATTAAAAAAAACACAAAGTTAAATAAAAGTATATAATTTAAAATTAATGTTAAATAAATGATGTCATATGACAATTCACAAAATTACACCATTTGCAAATGGAATTTACAGATATAAACTGTCCAAAGTGTAATATGTTAGTAATGAAAGACTATTTAAAAGTATCATTATCATAAATATTTTGATATTAAAATTTAAAAGTTAATTATGAGAGTGCAAAAGAGTATAAATTAAAAGAATATACCTATTTCAAAATATGTTAAATATATCTATTTAATTTTAATATTTAATATTTTAAATAATATTGACCCAGCAAGCTGGCCCGTCTCGCCCCGCATTTGGCCCGTAATTTTGCGGACCGGACTAGCCCGCCCCGCTTTTGATTTGCGGGCTGAAATTATCAACCCAGCCCGCGTTTTTTTGCGGGCTAAGCAGGCTGGCTCAGCGGGCCAGACCCATTTTGCCAACCCTAAAAATCACAACATAATTCTATTTTTGTGGTTGTTTTTTTATTGAAAATAACACAACAAAAGTACAATTGATATGAAAATAAAATTAAAAAATGTAATCATGATTTTATTGTGTTATTTAGAATCATGATTTCATTATGTTATGTAGGAATAATGAAAAATTGCATAATGAAAACGAATAATGAAAAATTGCACAATGAAATTGTGTTTTCATTATGCAAAGGGTGAAAAAATACACATCGGATATACAATCCAATTGTACAAATACGTTCCCAACGCTATGTGTGAATAAATCCAATGAACAACCTGCCCACAACATAAGTCCCTCATAAGAAATCTTAATAATACAAAGATAAACCCAATTAAGTTGAATCCAATATATTCTCTTGGCACTTGGCAAAATGAGCACAACAACTAATTAGAATGAAATGAGTTAAGGAAGGAACGCAGAAAATGCATGGGACATTCATTCGTAGAACAAACCATAAACATTAAACAAAGTGAATACTTAAATATCATGTGAATCTTGAATTCTAAGCCTAGCTCACTCAATACCGTTGATGGAACTTTAATATGAAATGCCGTATATAATTATCAGATTAAATAGTAAATATATGTAATATTCAAATGCTAAATACGATAAACAAATGACACGTTCCAATGCAGATGCCTATCCAGAATGTCATCTACCATGCGTCGATCAAATTACCTTGTCTAGGTTCTGCAATCTTCGATAGCCATATGTGAAGTATGCTATCAGAGGTCTTTGAGCCTGTAAGGCATGAACCAAGACAATATTGGTCATCAATCAAGAACAAGTCAAAAGTAAGCAGTATTACAATGTCTAGTACCACAGTTGCTGAACAATATAAGTTTCGTTCAAAATTCACTAATACGAGACGCCTTTTTCTAAAATTACAAAATGACAAGATGTAAATATTTCGGGGATATTTGTTGTTACATAAAACAATTTTCTGTTTTTTTACAAATTAAAGCACAATAAATTTCACAAGTCTGACCTCTTAAAACAGATTTTGAAAAGAATGAGCATGTGTTTTATTGTGTTTTTGTTTTTTAGGTTTTAAAAATGATTTTATAAAATGATTTAAAAAAAGCATATTTTTGGAGAATAGAAGTGAGGAAAGATGTAAAAGTGTAAAAAGAACATTAGTAGAAAACTGAAAGTAGAAATCAAAACTTGATGTTTAGTTTTCTTGGTTTTTTAAAAATTGAAAAATTCCTCTCATTGAAAATAAGTCGATTTTTTTTAGTGTACAGATAAACATAAGCATTTCTAATTTATTCAGATAACTAAATAATAATACCTGCCACATACACATACGTTGATAGCTAAAAATATACAATTACCTGAGAAGCTGCAAGCCAGTGAATTATGGCCTTTATTGCAGGATCTTCGTCAATAATCCAATATCCCGTTGCAACCCCAATGTTATTGTCCAGGTCCATCCCAAGATACAGGAAACCACACAAAGACTTATTAATCTCACTGCAGGAGTGAACAAGCTAAGTTAAGAATTTGTTTACTATTATCGCCTTGAACATCCTTAAATACCTGAAGGGTAAATTGTTAAACATAAGGAAAGCTTCGTTTTTTAAGAAAGAAGAAATATTACTAAGCAAAACCAAAATGTATGGCGATTATTATAGCCTTTCAGTGCAGTAAAGCAGACACATTATTCCAAAGGATTGGGAATAAGAAACTAAAGGCAACTCTGGAACGAGTTTCTACACCTTGCAGGTTATCCATGCATGTAAAAACACACCTTTCATAAACGATACAAATGTGCAGACATCAAACAATGAATTTTTAGATTACTCTCACATATGCGACTCTGTATTCTAAAAAGAAGTAGCCACATAAACCAAGATTAAAATACCGGAGGAGAATATCTGCCGTGTATTTTCTCGTCATCCGTGGGATACATAATTCACCAACTGCAAGAATCCTGGTTTTCCGTCTTCCAATAGTGTCTCTGTCTGTTTCATCCACATGATGAACGCCAGAATGTCGAATGATGATCTGGGTACCTAAAGAAATCAGGATTATCGCCATTAAGTTGCAAAGGAAGCACCGAGCAATTATCGTAACAGTGAGTAAACAACTGAAAAACATAAATTGATGTAACATAAAAAATAAGTATTTTTCAATGTAGTTCACCATTTGCATGCTGTATATCATAATCACGAATAACAGTAAATGTTCAATCTTTATATACTTTAGTATTAAAAAAACTGTCAACCGGGTGTGCAAAGAAGAAGTAAGAAAGATGGACACAGAACGGAAGAGAAAATGGAGAAGATTTACTATGCTAAGGAAAACAATCAATAAACATGTTTTTATTCCTCCATATTCAAATCAAATAGAAATGGAAATAGAATCCCCCATCACATTTTAATGTAAATAAAGACAGTAGTAGGCATCAACTATGTTCATTTCTCATTCAAGTTTATTTCCTTAGAGTAACACTAACCCTCTATAAGTCAAGAACCATTCCACACCAACAATTTCTATAGCCTCATTATCTGCCATGGTTGGCAAGAAAAGCATGCCAACAATCAATTCTGGACTGACCATGAAGCGGATTTCCACTTATATAAGTCATTTACAAGCAAATTTATTGAACATCAACAGGCTAAAACCAAATGTTCAAGTGACAACAAAATATCTCACAAAATTTACAAAATGATGAAAGGTGCTAAAACAACAAGAACTACAGAATAAAAGCTATAATAATTGCTAAAAACCAAGTATAAAAGGTGATAGGTGGAAATGAAAACATATTATACCTTTCTAGCCCCAATGCCAAGAGCATCTCCCCCAAAAATTTTACATGCAGAATATACTTCAACACCTTTACTTGATTGATCTTCTATTCGCCCTGAAGTGTGAACTTATTAAAATACCAAAGTATTGCCTATTACAAACCAAATGAATCATTTAAAAAAAAAAACTAAAAGAAATTAGTTTTGCTCACAATTGTAATATAAATTTCCTTCAATTACCTCAAATTTGCATAAAGGAATAGCAGAATTGCTCCAAAAGTTTGCATCCTTTGGGAGTAGGAGTACTCTTCGCTCAAATGAGACATTGCCCTGAGGCATAACAGTACTTATCCTTTCAAAAAGCGAAGGATTCACCAAATCTTATCTACCTGTTTTCTAATAAAGCAATCATCAAACAGGTTCCTGAAAATGCAGAAAAACCTTGGATTTCAAGAAGAAGAAAATCTGACATGAAATATAACAGATATCAATTCTATCTATCTCCCATTCAGTCACTCTCACACACAAACACATCTATATATGAAGTGCCGCTGCATGTTAACACTACTAGTACAAAACAAGATCAAATTTAAGACTAAAAGAGCAACTAAACGGGTGAATGAGAAACTTGGGAGATCCAAAAATATATGTGGGAAACAAAAATGTCATACCTGTGAAGTCCCCTTGCCAAGAGCATCTCCCCCAAGCTTTTTACCTGCTCCTACTTTTGAATTGCCAAAACAAGAACTTTATGTAAGAATTGAAGCCCCCAAGGGATAATTTGGTACAAATAGAATAAACCATTTATACATAACGGTAAAGGGACCCTCCATACATAAAATGCCAAAGTGCTAATTATTAATCTTCTATGAGCTCTGAAGGGTGAACCTATTAAAATGCCAAAGTACTAATTATTAATCGGTAGTAGTTAATAATTATTACACACAAAATGAATCATTTGAAAGAAAAGAAAAGAAAAGCTTTGCTGACATTTTAAAAGAAATTTCCTTCAATTCGCATAGAGGCGTATCAGACATGCAGCGAGGAAAGTGAGACAAACCAAGTAGGGTTACAGGCAGTACTATTCGCTTGAATGAGACAATGCCCTTAGGCATATCAGAACTTATCTTTTCAAAATAGAGAAAGTTTATCTATGTGAATTTTTTTGCGCAAATGAAGAATCCGGAAAATGAAGAAAAAAATGACATGTTAAATATAATACAAAGTGTTCATTGTGGGACCTAGACCAATATAAATTCTACCTCTCTCACTCCACACACGCATCTAAGATATATGAGCAACTGAACAGGTGAATAAGAATAGGAGCTAGCAAAAGATTCCTTACTCAAACAATTGATCGAAGTTGATGGTTGGCAGGTCTATCAGGGAATAGACAAAGTAATGAGCAGCCAAGAAGAGCAGCAATCAACTCCTGAAAAGATAAAATTGAAAATGTTAACAACTATATCTGTCTTCGGAATGCATGCCAAAATGAAATTTGATTTTGAAACCATTAGCAAAAAATTAAAAGATAAGAAACTAACTAACATGGCTAAGGCACACTAACGAATGAAGATAGAAGATCTTCCTCGGATGGCTTCTATGAGAATAGTTTTTAAAAACAAAAACATCTTCTACTTGCAAAAGGTTCGTGCAAAAGAACACGCAGCAAAAGAGCACAAGGTGCTTCTACCTGCAAAATCCTCCAACTTTTGGTAGCGTGCGTCGCAAGTTCTACTGTTTCGGGATGGTGAATTTAATCAATTTATTGTGTTCATGATATGATTATTATCGATTTATCAATATTAATCTCTGATTTACGTTCTAACGGATATTTTTGAGATGTGTTTATCAATATTTTCTGTCAAAAAAATATATTCAAGAGCTTCAAGAAAAAAGATTATTTATGTTAAGATATTCAATAAAAAAATTTAAGTAGATAAAAATAAAACTAGCATAAGATACGGATGTTAATTTTCAATTCCCACTTCAACCATCATTCAATTATTAAAATGTTACTTTTTAATAACTCTTTTGTCTACTTTGTGTTATCTTGATCTTTTCCTAAATAGTTTTTACTTTTGATATGGTCTGTTGCATCACCTTCTGTCTTAATTATTATAAGTAGGGTGAACAGAAATCCAAAACTCCGACCCAAACCCAAACTAACAGGAAAAAAAAAAAAAGAAGAAAGATATTGGTTGGATGGTTGAATGATTTACAATGAGTCTAAAATTGTAACATCCTAAAAAATGAAGGATACTACTCACTTTTATTCAAAATAATTACCACTAATTTAGATTAGATAGTGAAGTTTTTTTTTTTTTTTTTTCATGTAACACTTTATCTTTATCTTTATCTCTCTCTATATAAAAGTAAGTGATATATAAGTGAGTATGGGGTATTTTTGTAAATTTATTTTTCCGGCTTTTAAGGTTTAACATGTAATCAAATCTGTCAATTTTTTTTCCTATAATAAGATTTTTAAAACGTAAGTTTGTTTACAAATTATTTCCAAATTAAGGATTCCTCTTTTAATATATAAGAATGGTTATATATTTAATTGTCCAATTTAATTTCTCTTAAATTATTTCTTATTTTCCAGTGATCAAGGTTTTCAATTCATTCGATTCGTTTCGTTTCTAATACCTATAATTTGTAAAAAGCATGCTTACTTTTTTTTAATATTAAGATAGATATGATGGAAATTGATGATGGTTGGTCCTCGGTAATTGTTGTTTCAAAAAGTAATTGTTGGAAGACGAATTGACTCCATTAGTGATTAACCATAACTTATCTTGCTATTTTTTTCATTATTTTCATTTTCTTTTTGTTCTTATTCGTTTAAATATCTGAATAAAAGGTTTTTTTTTTTACTGAAAAGTAATAAAATATTTCATATTATAAATCCTAACTTCCCTAAACATTTGTTGAAACATATCACTAACAGGACTTGCTTTTGCAAATACACATATTAACTTCATGCAGTTCCATCATCTTTTGTGATTTCAAAATAGTACTGTTTAATGATAGCTTGCGGCCTTGCGCTTTAACAATTTGAGCCACGAAACATATGATGCCTTCTCATATGACAATTTTGCACGGATACATGCATGTAGAAGTAAATGGATCTTGGATTATGATCATCACCCGCCACCACCAGTTCCATATCTTATATCATTGACATTTTAATGTCATATATTTTTTTTTTCTTTCTGGTTTTCAATTAGTCGTCGGAAGGTGATCTCTTTCTTGACATTCCTTATTCAGGATATGCATATAGTATTTGGAACATGCACACACATTTATTGCTATTTTGTTGTTTTTACCGCAGAAGTTTTCTATGGCCTCGAGGAGTACTCAATATAGCTATTAGTCTAATGTTTTATTTATATATGTTGTCTTAATTAATTCATTCCAACAATGTAAAGGCAGTGAGGTAGTGGGCTAGTGGCATAGCTGTGATTACCTTTCAATGGTAAAACTAATACTTTTCATAAATAAAGAAAGGAAAAAGGGGGAAATAGATAAGGGTTTAGAAAACAATGAAGATGAGGTATAGAAAATAAGTTTTTTTACATTTTTTATATAAAGGGTTGTTTTGGTATAAAGAGTAATTATGATAATAAACAATTTAAACAGAAGTAAAGAGGATTATATTTGGCAAACAGGGAAATTGTAAATAGCAAAAGCCATACTTGAATGTTTGACATTCTCTCATGATCACCAGCGGATTTATATGGTTTTGAGGGTGGGTAGATGCACCCCCTCATTTCAATAAAATCACTAGTATTTATCTTAAAATATTATATTTTGCATCCCATAATTTTATATTTTGCACCCTTTAATTTTATGTATTTGAACTTTCTTATCTGTTCACATGTAAGAGTAAGTAAATACACCATCTTATTTTAATAAAATGCAAAAATATATTATATTTTGAACCCTCTAATTTTATGTATTTGAACCTCCACATATAAGACTAAGTAAATATACCCTCTTATTTTAATAAAATGCAAATATTTATCTTAAAACTTCATATTTTGTATCTCTTATCTTCGTGTTTGAATCCAACTATTATATATAATAATGATAATTATTAATTTTTATTTTTAATTAAATTATCCTCACTAATCCAGAGTTCTAGATCTGTCAATGGTCGTGATCCTGGAAAATTTGTTATCTCTTAGTAAATTTTTAAAAGCCCATCTCTCTGTAACTTAAGTGTAATTACATAATGCTTTCACGTATCCTTTTGGTTTGGGCCTTTTGCCCGCTGTATCACAAAAGTTCAGGGTTAAATAGCAACAAAGAATTTTTTATTTATTTGTTATAACAAATAATGCTCTTTAAACTTTGAAGTCTCCTACATATTCAACAAAAAAAAGACTACTTATCCTTTTCTCCATATTTATTTTTCTTTGGAAAAACAAGATAGATCGGTCAGTTATTCGATAATTGTTGGTCATTTTTAATATATTCTTAAACACTTATTAAAGTATTTAATTTTTTTTACAGTAAATCCTTGACACAAATGAATAGGAATTGAATAATGATACATATGAAAACCTCTGTGTTATAAACACCCTATCATTAGACTTAGATTCTCTAATGCCCTACGTTAAAATATATTTTTATACTCTTAATTTAATAGCCATTAAATTTAAATTTAATGGCCAAAATCATTATTGCAGAGATTCATGCACATCAACATCTGTTTTTCTTTTTATCTCTTTTTACTTATTACATTATAATATCTATCATATTTATAATTTTTTTATCTTTTATTGCTTTATCTTTCAGTATGTTAAACAGTATATGGGTGTCCATTAATCAATTTCCTTAAGAATTAGGATGGTGGTGGTGGGTTATTATAAGGTGGTCTTGATAATGTTAAATCTTTATCATTAATCATTAGGTTTAAATTCTTAATATATATATTTTGTATGTGAGACGTCAAGTATAGAAAAATAGCAAAATTTCAGTATATAAAAATAATGTTTTTATCAAGATAACAATTTGTTCTTTAGTATTTATTATTTTATTTGAATCCTTTAACATATACACTAAACACATGATGGGGGTTGCTTGTGTTTTATGTTTTTGAATGGTGAAGATTACTTGAACGAGGGATGGTGAGTTTGGAAGAGGACCACCTTATGGTTTATAGAACCTTGTGTGGTGAATTAGTGATTAGCGTAAAAGATAAGACTCTGTTGACCCCATCCATCCATAAAGGTAGAAAATATTATTATATATGTGTAAAAGCCATGCATACCCCCGCCCTCGCGAAGCATGAGCTATTATTTTATTTTTATATATATCTCTTCGATTCAGCTTCGCATAAAGTCATAAAGATGATGTCTACAGCTCCAAATATTTTTCGTTCTTTGTGGGAATCCAAAATCGTATTCAATCAACTGATTGGATCACTTAAATCCTTAAGTGCAACTCCAAATATGAAATACCAGGAGTAACAGTAGTTTGAAAGCCTAACGCGGTTTTCATTTAGCGGCAATTTGATCGGAAGGGGTTAATTTTTTTTTATGAATTAGGGATGAGTTTTAAATTATTTACAGGATAATCATATAGGTGTTATGACTTTTAATTTAAAAGTTATAATATAAATTATGATTTATATATTTTTTATTTTTTTTAAAATTAAAGTGTAAAAAAAATTCTGACTTCAAGATGATTTTTTAAAACATTAAAAAAAATATATATATATAGTAAAACTTTTTACAACTTTTTTAACTTTTTTGTTTTCCATTTTTTTTAAAATCACCTTACGACTTCAAATTCGTAATGGTTGAATCGACTTTCAATTTCTTTTTTATTTTTTTCATTTTTCATTTTTTATACTTTTTTATATGTTTTTCTACTTTATTTTCATTTTTTAATATATTATTTTATTTAATATTTTTTTATATTTTTCTAATCAGCATCACCATCCTTTATTTAAATATTTTTGAAGTTTCAAAAATCCAAAAAATATTAAATAAAATCATATAAAAATTTAGAAATTATCTTAAATGAAATAATGTTAAAAAATAAATAAAATAATATATTAAGAAGCGAAAATAAAGTAAAAAAACATATAAAAAATAAAAAAAGTATAAAAAATGAAAAATGAAAAAAAAAATAAAAATAAAAAATAAAAGTCGTTGGAACCATTACGACATTGAAGTTGGTTAAAAAACAAAAAATTTAAAAAAGTCTAAAAAAGAAAAAAAAAACAAAAAGTTAAAAAATTCTTAAAAAAATTTATAACTTTGAAGTCGCATGTTTAAAAATAAAAAATAAAAAATATATTAGTCTTAACTTGTGTTACGACTTCTAAATTAACACTTGTTAGGATTTACCCTCTTTTGATAAATAATTTAAAACTCACCTAATAAAGAAATATTTACCCCCTTCGAGTCAAATTGCCTCATTTAGTACAGCTACGTTTCAAAGGTACATTCACTTAAATTATAGGATAAATAGTTATTTTCGTTCATAAATATGTAGAACGTTAACAAATTCGTTTTCGAAAGATGAAAATTTAATTTTTTATCCCCGAAAGTAAAAAAATATGACAAATTCATTTATTCATTAACTTCTGTCTGTTAATGAAAGAGTTTACTTGACACATTCAGGAATAAAATTGTCAGCACTTTATACATCCATGGACGAATTTGTTTTAATCGTTATAAGTATAACATTACAATAAACACTAAAAAAAGGAAAATAAACATGAGCTAGAATAAATATAACAATAAGAATGATATTGATTAATAAATTGCTCTAAATTTTTTATTATAACAATATAAGGCCATTAAGTTAATCTTTACAAAAAAAAATGAGACTCAACTTGATTTTGTCAGTATCTAATGTTGTTACAATAAAAATTTCAGAACAATAAATAGATTATGTTTATTATTATGTTTGTTTAAACTTATACTTGTTTTCCTAATTTTTTAATTGTTTATTGTAATTTTATGTTTTATGTTTATAATGATTAAAAAAATGAGAAGATGAAGATTAAATTATATTTTGAAAATTGTGCTAACAAATTCATCCCTAAATGTATGATGTAAGATCTTTCAATTAAAATCTTTCAATTAACAGTAACGGATAAATGTTAATAAATAAATGAATTTGTCGCACTTTTTTCATTTTTGAGAAAAAAATTTAAATTTTTATCTTTCAAAAACGATTTTGTCAATACTCTACATATTTAAAAACAAAAATGATTATTTATATGTAAGATATCATCACTGAAGTGAATATAATAATATCCATTAATTTGAACAAAAGTTCAAACACCATTAATCGTGCGAAGAACTATAATGTTGCATCAGATGATAAAATAAATACTGCACAAGTAGTAGCTTCCGTTTTGACATGGAACTTATATTATTTAACGTAGAAGTAGAAGTAAACTAGCACTTAAAAGTTTGATTAAAGGCTGATTAACATGATAAATATATTATTCTAATTAATATATATTTATTTTTATACTGTTTCATTAATTTAATTAATCTTCCAATACTTAATTTAATCATTTTATACATTTCAGTTTAACGTCGCGATTGTATCATCATGATATTCTTATCACTGATTTAAATATAGACTTTGAATATTTAAATTTTAGGATCCTGTATTTGTATATTAACCAGTCTTGCGTAGTTGTGTTCATTCGCATCACAAAGCATAATGTTTAAATTAAATTTGAATATTGTGAAGTTACATTTGTTCGCGACAATAGATTATACTATACAACAAAATTGTAAAAGACGTCATTTATATATATATATATATATATATATATATATATATATGCTCTTTGAAAAACTAAATTAACAGAACTATATAACATCATACTAAACTAAAAGTATAGTACTCAAAATCAAAGGTATTTAGCAACAATTATATTTGTTTGCTACTCCACCTTTTAATTAGTAGGATAGTACCACCCAAAATGAAATTATATAAAACTTCCAAGACAAATTTGAAGAAGTAGAAGTAGGCTAATCATACGAAAAAATGAAATCCACTAATAATATTTTGGAACAAACAAAAGGTCGTCATTGCTGTCATAGAGATAAATAAACTAACAGAATCCAAACTAAATTGAACAGACTGCAAATTCATTTCAATTTCGTCTTCTAAAAGTTTTTCCAGTAACTAAACATTTGTTTTAAATTCATTATATAATTATCCGTTCATGATTTAGATTTTATTATGTGTTTGACTATAAACAAAAAATAAAAAGTATCCCCATTTTTTATTGTGTTATCAAAAATAAAAAACAATAACGTGGCACAATCATTGAAAATTGAAATGATAGTGATGATTTTTCATTGCTCATCACTATCAGCTTATCATCCTAATGATCGAGATAAGATACGAAGGTTGCTTAATCGAATAGGAGATGCATGGATGAATGATTATCTACTGACTTATATTGAGAAAGATATGTTCAACGATTTCAAAACATGAAATCACGTAGAGGTCAATGATAAGGTATCTAATTTATTTGATTATATATATTAAAATTTTATTATTTTAATGTTTACGTCTTTATCTTCATGTGTATGATAATGATAATTATTAATTTTTATTTTTTAAAATAAATTATCCCCACTAATTCAGGATCCTAGATCCGTCATTGTTTGGCCAACAAAATACAGCAGCTGCAAGCGTGTATGTGAACCCAAGGCAACACTGTGACTAAGCAACTAGATAGTTCCAAATGGCTGGATTGTTTGAAAATGAAGTTGAAATTGTGCCTTGTTGTAACCTAATTGTAACCGTTTGGCAAGGTCCAACTTACTTATATCCCATTTATTAAACTCAGTTTATTAATTGCTATGGTTGATTGCTTCTCAAAATACTCGGTTCACCTAAATTGATAGTAAACTGATGGCTTCAACTCAAAGTAATAGTACGGCAGTATATAGTTATCTCTTTAAATATATTGAGTAGGTTAAGTTTCTAATCATGCGTATGAAAAAGAAGTTTTATTGAGAGAAGCCTCATTCAATTTAGTAATATCTCTAATTAAAAAAAAAAATCTAGCTATCAGTTGAGAATACCCTTAGTATACTGTCAAAATAAAAAAAAATAAAAAAATAGATGGACATCCATGGTTATTAATATATGCATGAAATTTATAGGAATTTCTAACAGTAATATAAACTGGACACACATTTGTTTTTGTGGACAAATCATTTAATGACTAAATTCCATGTTATGTGTTCTTATCGGACACTTAACACGCCAAATTAACATTTTTATTAGTATGGATTAATTAGCTTCAATAAACGCGAGAACTAAAATTACCAATAGATTAAAAATTGAGAACATTGTGAATATTTTTTTAAGGACTAAAATGAGGTATTCTTACCTCTAGGATTAAATTGATCATTCACAGAGTTTATTCAATGCATACAAAAACAAATAAACTATTAAAGTGCACAGATTTGCTCCCAATCGATCGCGATCGGTGTGAAAGGAAGGAGGAGGGTTTGAATAATGAATATTTAGTGGAGCATTAGAGCATAATTATAGGCGAGATGGTGACTACTCTACAAATCTAACCAAATTATTGATCGCAATCAAGCAGTTGAATAACACACTTCTTTAAAGTGCATGTGCAAATAACTAATTATTTACGTCCAGTTTTTAAGAGACCAAACTGAACTTGAATTCATTTTTATAAGCGCCTTTTAAATTTGGACGCTTTCTCTACCTTGCTCGAGCACCATTCCTTTCCCCTAAACTAAACTGAACTTGAATTCATTTTTTTTTTCTAAAAAAAAGTCTGTTTAAGGCAGTGGAATAACACACTTTTTCTATATTAAGTATCTTTATTTTTACTAGTGCAAGACACACACCCTGTGCTTGATTTTTTTATTTAAGATATTACAAAGAAAAGAAAGAGAGAAATATTAAATAAAAAACATAAATCACATTTATTAGTTACAATAATCAATTTTAATTCAGGATGATAAATAATTTACTTTCAATTATATCGGCATCTAAATTATTAAGGGTGACATTATATTTTTAATTTTTTATAATGACTTTAATATTTAGAAATGTTTTTTATGAAAGTGTGAAAAGAATTTTACACTTAACTTATTTGGTGATTGATTTATTTTATCTAATATAAAGAGTATGAATAAAATATAACAAATAATCATATGACCATTTTTTATGAAAGTGTGAAAAGAATTTTACATTTAACTTATAGGATGAAGACTTTATCTTAAATCACATTAATATTTGAATTATTTAAGAAAAAAACATGTTTTTATTATAATTTAATTCTTTTTTAATCCATTATTTTAACATTTTTTTCTCTTGTTTACTATATTTTTTAATTTATTGGACTTACACGCTTATAGGTGGATGGCTTTTCTAATTATTACAATTTCTTCAACAATGCTCATCGATAAAGTTTTAATTACAATCTCTGATCTGATCATACTACTTTGGGAAATTTTAATGTAATGAATAATTTTGATTTGTAATTTCATAGTTTGAATTGTATTTCGATTTTGATTGTTTTTCTCATCCATAACTCCTATAACTTCTTTACTACTTTTCTTTTCGTGACATATAACTTTACTATTCTTTAATCATACTTAGAGTTCTTTGCAATTTAAGCTCAATAGAAATATCCTTTTGATTACATTTTAAACTTAATTATTTAATTATTTCATTTCTAAATATGATTTTTTTAGATACTGTTTTCTTAAATAGCATTCTCATAGTGTAAACCATTTTTATTCATATGTGTCGCATGGATCTAAATTTATTCTTAATATTGAACTTATCCATCTATTTATATATTTAGAAAATATATTTATCTTTCGATATATTTTAACAAATTTACTTACAAAAGCAACAAAAAGAATTATGTATAACATACATCTAAATGATGGGGGACCTTAGCTTTATATATTTTTATTTAGAAAGAGGTTACATTATCATCTTACTCTAGCTATAAGATGAGAACCTGAGTTTATAATATACTAATTTTTGGACTCGCGCAATTCACATGTAGTTTTTTTTAACTATCGTATAAGAATTAATTTATATTAATAAAAATGATAAAATAAGTAAGGATATAGAAAATTCATAAAAAATATGCATGTCACTTCCTTATAAAAATGAATTATCATTCTTTAAGAAAACAAATATATTCATTATTTGCAATGGAGATTTTATTTTATCAGGAAAAATAAATTAAAGATAAGAACTTTGAAAATGAGGAATAAATTATGACTGTAATATTTTAAGTCAGCATATAGTATCTCTTTGTCTGTTAATGGTAGTCAAAATTTGAAATATAAAAATTAAATTCTAATTAAAAAATTAATTGAGTTTTTAATATTCATAAATAAAAATTAATTTAAATTCAAATTTTATATGAGAAATGAGAATATTAAATTTAAATAATATATGATAAATAAAATTTAAATA
>PYAF01004126.1:721928-755034 GCA_007407185.1 Glycine tomentella | reverse complement strand
GTTCCCAGCTGCGACCTTTTCCAAAGTCAAGAAGAAGAATACAATAAAATAGTTACATTTACGCTTATATTCCTTAAGCAAGTAGGTACCTTTAAATCCTGATTGAGAGTTGAAGAATCAAACTTGTCAAACGCTTCTATATGATCTCACAACAATTCTCTCAATGATGCAAACATAAACTCTCTAATATTATTTGGAACGGAATGCATACATGAACACCAAAATATGTTTCTATTTATACTAATTTAAAGATATGATTTTAACCAATTTTTGAATGCAATCCTAAATATATTCTATCATATTATCCAATGCAATCTTAAAGATATTTTATTATATTATGCAATGCAATCTTAAAAATATTCTATCTTTTTTTAATGCAATATTAAAAGATATCCTATCTTATTTTTGAATGTAATCTTAAACATTTACAATATCATATCTTTTTTTATTGTCAAATTATTTTTTTAATTTTTAATATATATATATATAATAAAATTTATATTATTATTACAGGTTCACGGATCGGGTCATCGGATCAACGGATCTGTAAATCTAAACCCGTGACCCAACCCGTACATGAACGGTTTTGATCGGTTCGGTTCAGTTTTGACCCAAATATATAAATGACCCAACCCAAACTATTTGGATCAGTTCGGATCGATTCAGATTCACGGATGACCCGTACCCGCGAACACCCCTAAACATCTACCCATCTTAGATCTCAGCTCAACCAACACTCTGAATCTCTGATGAACTCAACACCTTTTGAAAGTTCAAACTCCAATTCAACACAAATGGTTCATTTCGCACAAATCAGCATCCGACTCATAACATTTCATTTTACGTCCATTTCGTAAAGATAAAAAAATAATATGTAATTATAATTTCATATACGTACGATGTTTTATTCCTTAAAATACTGAGTCTTTGTCCATCCATATTTTCCAAATGGATATACTTAGGGAGGTGTTCATCGTGAACGACGAATTGTTCGTACAACCCATGTGGTACCTCAAAAGAGTCAAAGTTGTTCCTGCAGCCTCTTTTTTCTTTTCTTTTTTCATAAAAAAAAATAGTAACATGTTGTAATAATTTGACACCAAGTCACCAAGAATATTATAAATAAAGAATATTATAAACTAAAAAATAAAATATTTATTAAAAATATAAGAAAACAAAAAATTTATAAATAATATAATTTTATATATTTCAATAAAAAAATTATTTTTTAATCAGTGTCTCGAGAATACTTGTTAACACATTTGTTAAAAATAAAGTAATTAATTGATCATTTTAGCAACAGATACTAAATTGTGAGTTTGTCACACGAAATAATCACGCTCACCTATAATAATTAAAAAAAATATTAATGTCTTCTACGTGTCCATTGTCCATCTGCAACTCAATTGCTTTGTCAATTGATCCGATGGCTCACAAACAACGTTATGATTCATTTTTCGCTTTTAGTACTATGGAAATTAATAGAATACCCAATTTTATTTTATTTTTTCATAATACGCTGTGCTTTTGTCACATGCATTTGATTGATTTGATTATAAGTAAAAATATAAGATTCGAACTTGAATAATGAAATAAAATAAAAAAAATACAATTCGTTAGCTTTTAGTCGGGTCCATATCCTTAAATTTAGTGCTACTAATTTCTTATAGCGTATAAAAAGCTATTAGTAATTTCAAAGACAATATACTTTTTCCATCATGAAATAAATATCATTTGGGAGTATTATAAAATAATTAAGGAAATCTTAAATTTTAAAAAAATCATAATTTAATTATCTTTTTCTTGAGAATATATTTTATTAATACATAAATATTTTTTGGCAGAAAATAATTATTGCACGCCAATTTAAATCGAGCTCAATAAAATGGCACATGATCCAACTCTTACCTAGTACGACCTAAAGTATCTTTTTCAATCAATAACATTTTTCAATCAATTAATAATTAGGGAAAAATCCTGAATGAATCATAGCTTTATCCAACTATTGGGTGATCATACTTAATCAGCACAGCACTTGCATAATCCACTTTGTAATACCACGAAGAAAGCATCCTGCCACTTAATAGTGGTGTCTTTAATATTTTAAATACTGCATCCGTTTTTTTATATAAAAATAATTAAGTTTGCAAATTTTAATTAATAATACCGTAAATTTATTTTTATTAGATAATTACTTATAAAATTAAATAGTTTAAGTGATACTGATATTAAATAATATTATTAGTTATTTAAAGAATAAATTTTCTTATAAATGAGTGTGACTTATATATTATTAACATATCAATGATTTCTCTATTTATATAAAAAAATGAGTGAATATCTCTCATGACTTCAATAGATTATGGACATAGAAAATAGTGTTTCTTTTCTGGTCTTATTATAATTTATAATAATTGACGTGTAAGAAAA
This sequence comes from Glycine tomentella, assembly GCA_007407185.1. Taxonomy (NCBI): domain Eukaryota; kingdom Viridiplantae; phylum Streptophyta; class Magnoliopsida; order Fabales; family Fabaceae; genus Glycine; species Glycine tomentella. The sequence goes on along the minus strand of PYAF01004126.1, from coordinate 752,604 downwards.
AAAAAATTTTAAAATAATCATTATTTTACTTTTTTTAATATAATATTAATTATTTTTTAATTCATATCTCTTATAATATTAACGGTTCACAACAAAATTTGTAAATAAATTAATAATGATATAAGATTAATTTTATAAAACTATTATTCTATTTCATTTGTTTATTGTTTCTTATATAAAGCACCAATGATAGTATTTTGCATGAATTTGTGAATTTTCTTTTAGAAATTATTGGTCATAGTCCACTCTAGTAATATATCTATATATATATATATATATATATATATATATATATATATATATCTTCACGCAATTCTAGTATGGAGTGCCGCAGCACTAACGCAAAAATAGGTCTTTGTCCAAAAGATTAGGATTGGCATGTGCATTTTGAAGATTTAATTTGTAGTGTTCCACTACTATTCTTTCTCTGGTTTATTCCTACCAAGTTGAAGCTAGACATAGAGAAGGAAATGGAGGCTGCTTTAGTTCATGTGGAGACGACCCAGCAACACATGAATCCACGTGTACTAAGGCGCAAGGGTGGCTTCATTACCATGCCTTTCATTATAGGTAAGAAGAAGTTAATTAAAAGAAATTAAGGGTTTGGCAATGCTTATAGCTAATTTTTCAAACAGTACGTAAAACACTAAGATATTATCACTATTTTCTCAAATGCTTAGCTCTTTATGAGCGGCACAAGCATTAATTTCCTTTTTCTTGTACATATATAGTTTGATTAATTTGGGTGTTGAAAAATGAATATATATTGCAGCAAATGAGGCACTAGCTAAGCTGGCTAGTGTTGCGCTTATGCCAAACATGGTATTGTATTTGATAGGGGATTACAGGCTCCGAGTACTGAAAGCAACCAAAATTATGTTCTATTGGTTTGCCGCTACCAATTTTGCTCCTGTGGTTGGTGCTTTTGTGGCTGATGCTTATTTGGGTCGCTTCCTTGCCATTGGTTTAGGTTCAATTCTCAGTTTCCTGGTACCTTCCTTTCTCCTTAGTCCTTAATTTAGCTACTCATATCCTAATCCTTGTGATTAATTTTTTCTATTATTAACTCTTGATCAGTGTTGACATATCAATTATTTGTTAAAAAAGGATTCTAAACTAGTAATATTTACAGCTTTGGATCTTGATTGTACTAATCACGTGAGTCAATATGACCACCCAAAAAGGAAGGATGCGTGGCACAACACTTGACAGTATTTTTATTTAAGATAAATTATACTTTATCTATCTTCTTGTAATTTTATACATAATCTTTTTTAACATCCCGTACGTCATTAGAAGAAAAAAAAAACTTTGAGGAATTGTGCTTATAATATTTAGGAAATAAAATAATCCGTATATTCCCTCTTTACATCTTTCATGGATTTGAGTATACTATATCAACGTACGTTAATCCTTATATATATGATGTAACATCAATTAGAATAAGTCAGTTTAAAATGTAACTTGAATCCACTCCAAAAACGTGTTATGTTAATTTTTAAGCCCTGATACTTCCCCATTAATTAATATATTTTAAAAATTAGCACAATATATAACAATATCTCAACTAAATCTGAAAAAAAATCTCAAAAAGAATCTCAACTCATGCTCCATCATAATAATTAATGATGCACGGGTTTTATTTAATCTCTTAATTACTTATTCATATTCCCCATTAATATGATTTATAATTATCTTATGTTATAATTCTTGCTTAATGATTTATTGTCCTCATTCAATATATGTTTGGGAATAAGGTTTAAAATAAAAAGGACTAAAGGAGCGTGAGACTATCTTTTTTTTTTTAATTAAGAGAATTATCATATTTATAAATATTATAAATATAAAACAAGGACATTAAAATTTCATTTTACCTACCTACACTCTTCATTAACAACTTATAATTATAATTTATTAAACTAACCTCGTTTAAATAAAATTTAATTTATTTAAAAATTAATTGAGTGTGTGAATATTAATCAATTACTCCCAGCATTTTTTATACGGGTGATCAGGAGTCTTATCCAACCTTATGAATTCAATCAACTTGACTCAATTCAAGCAGGAAAAATTTGTCTTGATTTAGGTATTTAAACTAAATTAATTTTAGAAAGAAAAAAAATTGTATACCTTGTTTTTTTTTTATTCAGTATATTTTTTAAATATCAAATCAAAATTATTTTTTATCGATAAATTTAAGTGTCAATATGACCATAAATTATTAACACGTTATTAATATGACATTCATATATATAAATTAATAGAACATCAAATTATTTGGTTTTGTGCATGTATATGTACCCCAAAAAAAGAAAGTCGTGTCAAGGTGAAATTGTTAACGAACTTCTAATCTCTTGAGATAATTGTTTCTCTTTAAATAGTTCAAACTTCAAACTGTGGAGATAAAAGTGAGCACTGGAAAAGACTAATTAAGCTGAAATTCTAATAAAATAACACTGAAGAAGTTAATGTATATATATAAACCTAATTGAGAGCATCTTTAAAAGATTATGGTACCGGTGAGTTATAACTAGGGCGATGTTAACTGAATGGTGTTACTCAAACATCCATGCAAGATGTTTGTTCTTGGTGTGGTTTAAACTTCATTACTCGTAATATTCTTGATCAGGTGGTCATGGTACGCACTTGCTGTGTGCCCCGGGTTGGATCTCAAGCTGCGGAACTATCTGGCTTGACCTATGAATGATTCCCACAACTTGGGTTTGGCTATTAGACTTAGTTCAGAACACACATTGAATACACTAAACTTAAGTACGTATTTTGTGTGTTTAACTATTTGCAACTATATATGTACTCCCTTTAGGGAAAGCTCCAGTCCCAAATATTCCCGAGCTGTGATAATTTACCATTATTATTATTCCGTTCAAGTAACGTACGTGTTGAGTGTGTTATACATCAGATTGAAATTAGATTTAAGTAAAATATATAATAATAGCCATGCATTATATATGATTATATGGTTAACGTAAATTTATCTTTACATGAAATAATTTATAATTTATTTAGGTTAGGTCATGGAGTAGGGTCTCTTATGATTCTTGACATTAATTATAAGGAAATTTGACTGAGTCTGAGGGGAAGAAATTAACTATTGTTATTACAGGGGATGGCAGTGATGTGGTTAACAACCATGGTCCCAGAGGCAAGGCCATGCAGCCACTGCGAAGAATCAGCAACAACACTCCAAATGGCTATCTTACTCTCTTGCTTTGCTCTCATATCCATTGGAGGTGGTGGCATCTCAGGCTCCTTAGCATTTGGTGCTGATCAACTTAACCAAAAATCCAAACCCAACAATCAGAGGGTCCTTGAAAGCTTCATAAGTTGGTACATAGCTTCTCAAGCCATTGCTGTAGTTTTTTCCTTAACCGGAATAGTTTACATCCAAGACCATTTTGGATGGAAACTGGGTTTTGGGGTCCCAGCAGCACTTATGTTCTTGTCCACTCTCATGTTCTTCCTCATTTCTCCACGTTATGTCAAGCAGAAACCACACAGCAGCTTGCTCACTGGCTTTTTCCAAGTGCTTTTCGTTGCCTATAAGAACAGAAACCTTTCATTTCCACCTAAGGACTCCACTTGCATGTATCACCATAAGAAGGACTCAGCCCTTGTTGCTCCAACTGATAAACTAAGGTTGACATTCAAAACAATCACTTATTTACTTTCCTAATGATCTTGATAGAGTTTGATGAACTTTCTCAAGTTTCGATAAACTTGTATATAAGTATTTATAGGAAAAGAAAACAAGAACATAAAATGAGTTGAGCTTCCTGGTTTAGCTTTTCCAAATGGTTTAAGTACATTTTAACTTATGCGAGAAGCTTAATTTATTTTAGCTTTTTATTTAATTTATTTATTTTCGTATAAGTGCTCACACAAAAGTTTATCCAATAAGAAGAAAAAAAATAATTGACTTTAAGTGGTACTTTATGTTATAGGTTTCTAAACAAAGCTTGCATCATCAAAGATAGAGACCAGGACATAGCCTCTGATGGATCTGCCTCAGATAAATGGAGTCTTTGCACAATAGAGCAAGTGGAAGAACTAAAATCCATCATTAAAGTTATTCCTCTTTGGTCTACCGGTATCATGGTGTCAGTCAGCACTAGCCAAACATCACTTTGGTTGCTCCAAGCCAAAACAATGGACAGACACATCACTTCAAGCTTCCAAATTCCAGCAGGCTCTTTTGGTGTATTCATAATGTTGGCAGTGTGTCTAACTGCTGGTGTATATGATCGTGTCATCCTTCCTCTAGCATCAAAAGTGAGAGGAAAACCAGTTACTATCAGCGCCAAAAAGAGAATGGGAATTGGACTGTTTTTCTCCTTTTTGGACTTTGTAGCCTCAGCTATTGTTGAGAGCATAAGGAGAAGGAGAGCAATTAGGGAGGGATATATTAATAATCCTGGGGCAGTGTTGGACATGTCTGCAATGTGGCTTATCCCACATCATATTTTGTGTGGTATAGCAGAAGCCTTTAATGCAATAGGGCAATCAGAGTTCTATTACTCTGAGTTTCCAAGCAGCATGTCAAGCATTGCTGCATCCCTATTCAGCCTAGGATCTGCTGTGGGAAACTTGGTGGCTTCTCTTATACTCAGCATTGTGGATGACATTACTTCCAGAGGGGGAAAAGAAAGCTGGGTTTCAGATAACATTAACAAGGGTCACTATGACAAGTACTATTGGCTTCTTGCCATAATGAGTGTTGTTAATATACTCTACTATTTGGTTTGCAGTTGGGCTTATGGCCCTAGTGCTGAAGCAGCTTCAAAGAAGGAAGAAAGAGGGAATAGGGTTCAGGATCAACAAGAACAGGCAGTGTAATGTGGGACACACACATGTTGAAGCCCTAATAATTGTTCACTTAAAACTAATTAGTCAAGTTGGTCTGACTGTAAAATAAATCTGTTTAAGATTTAAATATCTTTTTAATTATTGTAATTTAATACTTTTTTTATTTTTTAGTTCTTGTAAAAAAAATTAATCCTTATAAATTTATAATTATTTTATTATTCGTTCTTATGAGTAAAAACAAAACAAACAGAATTTACAAGGATTAAAACTAAAAAAAATAAAAATTACAAGAACAAAAAACAAAAAATACTAAATTGTAAGAAAAAAAATATATCTAAACCACTCTTTTAATTACTACCAAAATGGGAGGAAGACTTAATTAAAATTGTAGCTTTTATTTTTTATAATCAGCTATGTATGTTGTAGAAGTTGTATCCATGAATAAAATATTTGTGCAAGGCAGTTGCATCTTGCGTTATAAGTTTTAAGAAGAGCGAAACTGAACTAGAACCGCATGCATGTCATAATTTCTATTCCTTGGAATGTTGATAAATTGGTGAAAGCAGAATAGCAAGAGGGAACTTAAAAGATCCTCCACTTGTTAACATTGATATACTATATATCAAACCGAAATTGCCAACTTTTGGTTTTATTTTCTCTCTTGCAATTCGATTACAAGCACCAGACGTTAAAAATAAACAAACACCAAACAAATCAAAACAAATATAATGCAATTTAATTTTAACAGCTACCCTTGGAAAGAACTGTGTTCACTTGGACATGACTTGGTTTGAAGGAGGATTCTTTAATGTTTGATCACTTTGCTGTTGTGCAAGAATGCCATTCCATCCTGAAAACAAATTGAAATAAATTATCAGCCAAATGTGTTGTTATACCTTTCAACTTCCTCTTGAAATCTTTATAAGAAAATTAAGAATGTAAAAATGAATATGATTAGAAGGAGATCAATTACCAAGAGCAGGGTCAAATCCTCTAAACTTTAGCTCTCTGAATTCTTGACAGAGGGAACAACATGGACAAAAGATGTGAGAGACTATATCCGTATATGGAGCTTCCACCAAATTATACCTCTTCCTCAACTTTGTGCGGTACTTTGACCCCATAATCCATTGAGAGCACAAAGCAGGCATCATTAATAGGTAAATGAAGCTCCCCAGATGACAACCTGAAATTATTTAAATGTTCGAATTACATGGAGTTATATATATCCAGTAGTGGAAAATAGTTATAATTAAGAAACGAATGCATGGTTAGCTAAGGGTTAGGCCTTACTAAGTTCTCCACCATCTTGTACTTCTGCTATTTGCCCAAATGTTACACAGGGAAAAAATGCTGTCATAACAGCTGCAAACCAAAAATAAAAAGGAATATATAATTAGATCAGCCATTATTTCTGCATATTATATTTTGTATCAGTTAAACAAAGATGTGATTGAAACAGTAACTAGCTATTGCTCTTAAAAATTGTTCTCCAGTCTGAACAATTCAAACAGTAGGACAGTTCATAAAAAAAGTGTAGCTACGCTTAAAACAAATAACTCAAATTATATTAAGATTTCCATGGCCTTGCAAAAAAAAAAAATTAAGATTTCCATGTGCTAGTTATGTATAAAAAAAACATTTTAAATTAAGGTTGCGTTGCAAAGATTTCAAAAACCTTGACTTTATAAAATTTGAGTTATTTGTTTTAAGCGAGAGATATAGCAACCTCCCGTACTTTACAAAAATTTAGTACGGGAGGTTGCTCTTCATTCCAAGGTTAGAATATTATAGCCTCTAAAAAGGTTTACAACTGTACTAAGTACTATTGCAAAAATCTTAATATTGTGGCTGTAGATAGCAATTTTAAACCATATAGTTTAATAAGGTTTAAGCTGTTGCATATGCAACCTGAACTAATTGTGAATATATATTCTGTCAAACTCATAGGATGAAGCCTAAAAATTTGCTCGAATAAGCATCAACTCAACTCTGTTCTTCACACAATTGCTTACGGAAGACTAACCCATAGAACTCCCATTTAGGCCTAGCTATCCTCTGAAGATTGGGTCATAGTAATGTCAAAAAATATTATATTATAGACTTATAGTACGTACTTAGTACAGTTTCTGTCAAAAAAGTACTTATTACAGTTGTAAGCCTTTTTATAATTAGAGGCTATAATATTCTAGCCTTGGAATGAAGAGCAACCTCCCGCACTAAATTTTTGTATAGAAAAAGAAAGACTCCTATCTAATAGTATTGGAAGTGCTACAAATTTTCTTGTTATCTTTTTAGCAGAAGTTTAAACAAGTAATCTAACTATATAACTAATTTAAAGTAATGAAACTAGAGTAGATATTACCATTTGTCTGATTCTCATGACAGTCAAATAGTCCAGTGCTCCATGGATTCCCTATTTGCTGAATCGTATCAGCTTCATACCTTGGAGCAACTGAACCAACGGGTTCATTCTGTTGAATTTTCTGATCCTCAATGCCCTGCATCTCCACCTTTTTTTTTCTTTTCTTGAAAAGTTGTGATGAATAATAGGCCAACAATGAAAGAAGCCTAGAATCAAACCAATAGCAGAATCAGCTTGTTTGTTTTTCTAAATACTGCTGGACTTATAAATAAATAAATGCATGAAACTACAGCATTTGCTAATATAATATTTTCAAAGGAAGGAATATTGGAATTTGGAAGGCCAGTGGGTATTGGAGAATTTAATTTTTATTGGTCAATGAGAAGAAGTTTCGTGTATCCTTCATCCAAATCCAATTGATAAAAATTTAGAAAGAAAGAGAAATGCACGTATAGTGTTAAATTTAAGTTATCTCTGCGTTCTAAGTGGTCCCTTTCATGTTTCATGCTTGGACGTGGACAACTGGAAGTAGACTTTGAATGTCGTCGTAGACATTTTGGAGCTAATTAATAGCCGGAATGTTTGACACCAAAGTATGGTACATGCACTTGCATTTTAATATACCCCAAAAGTCAAGTCAAATAACAACTCAACACATCACAGTATGCTGCTAAAGTAAAATGTACTACAATTTGTGGTGACAATAATGTACCAGTTGACTGATTAATTTTTCTTGATCTTCGATGCCACAATTAAGAGTTGCCCGCACGGTTAAAGCATGGCCTCCTTCTCTTTTAGAGTCAACTTCAAAGCCATAATGTGAATGTGCCTTCTGAATCTGCATGTACTTGATGTAACTCGTTGTTATTCCCGCGGATTGCCGACGTATCAGTCTTTCAATCCTTAAACTGAATTGAATGCCAATATGTCTTCATTTCAAGCCACTCATTAGCTATACTGTATATATAGTTACAAACATCTATCCTTAATATATAAGTATCATGTTACCCTTTCTCATGTTTTACTTTTTTAAGCCACATTTCAAAATCTAATCATCCTCACATTTTCTTTTATAATTTTTTTAACTCTTCTCACCATACTTAATTACTTTACACGCTTAAATAATTTTCACACTCAATTTTATCACTCACATTAACTTTAATCTTATAAATATCTTGTCAACTTGATAAATCATTCATCGTTTCTATTCTGTTAAACTCTTGGTAAAATTCACTTATCACTGTAAGAAAAAGGCCAATTATCGACAGATATTTATGCACGGATTAGGATTCAATGAAAATTTAAATTTACCAACAGATATTACCAACGAATTATTTCTGTCAGTAATATATTAAATTTACCATGAATTATGATTCAATGAAAATTTAAATTTACTGATGGATTATTTCCGTCGATAATATATTAAATTTACCACAAAAATCATCGACGAATATATCTCTATAACTATTTGCCGATGGATTTATGTTCATCTTTAAATTTACATTTCCGCGAGATATTATCCACGGATTATTCCTTCTGTAATATATCCTTGGATAATATGTAAAAATCCGTGAGTACCAATAAAAATGATGAAAACAAATATAATTCTAAACATTTTTAATTTATATGGTTGTATAAAATATCAATATTTTATCGATACGTTAATTTTTGCAATTAACTACAAGCATATTAAATTTATAGAACCTGGTAAAAAGATATTAAATTTATAGAACCCAAATAAGTAAATGATGGAAATGTTAATAATCAAATAATCAATACTTTGACTCTCTTTTTGTTACATTTTCTTAGTTTGATATAAGTATATATCAAATCAAATAATATATACGTTTGCATGTGCACGTATGTGTTATTCGTAACATGTCACTTAATTAGTATTTTTTTTATAAAAAAAATAATATAACACAGTCAAATGATATGCATTGGGCATACGAAAAAAAATTCAAGAAACTCTTATTCGGATAAATCAGAATATTAATTTATCATGAGGTAAATTTTATATAATTCTCAATAATAAACCCAAAATTTAAAATAAAACCCATATAAAATTCATTCAACAATAAAAAAAAAAAAATATATAGCACCCAAGAAAAAACTCGTTTGACGTTACACACACTTGGGGAGGAAAAGAAAACCCTATATTGTCAACAGACTCAGCAAGAATATTCTTTGAATCTCTCCAAGCATGAATACGTTTTAAAAGACTGACTATACAACATTCCCTTAACAAGGGAGACTATCCGTATCTGTTGCCCAAGCAAACAAAATATATATCTGCCGATGGAAACACGAAGGAATCATGCTTCAGAGGTTGATGGCACTATTCTCCAATATATTATTACTGTGCCAATGTACATCACACGCAGCCCAGAGACATGGACATGGTCATGGTCATGGTCTTCTCAAATAGTTATTGAACACTACACTTTCCGTTCCCCAAGCCAGCCCTTTCTTCGGCCAAACTAGTCGCTACCCATTGATGGACCCATGGTCTGGATCTGTGAAAAGGTGCATCAAGGTTATGAACAAAAACAACAACATCAACAGTACTTTTTAACCCAAGCTAATTGAGATTGATGAAGGTTATAAACAAAAACATGGAACAAAATAAGGCTGAGCATTTTGTGAAAAGTGAGAAAAAGATAACTAGGACATCTAAGGAGCGAAAGATGATCATGCTTAGAATACCTTATTAACGAGCAAGTTCACTTGTTCTCTGTACATTTCCTTCAAGTCTACAATATCCGCACGAAGTTCCTCCAGCTAAACACATTGAAAATTTTAGATAAAAATTTAAAAAGTATATAACTTTTCTATTATAAATCTTAATAAATAAAAGGAAACATGACAGTTTCGATACATCAAAATCTTAGTCCTTAGTATAACTAAGTCTACAAATTATTTTCTTTTCTCTTTTGCTACTTTTTGTATTCAGGGCCTAGCTTGTCTAGTGTTTTTCTTTCATTTGATTTCTCAGATTTTTCTGAAGAAAGAGAGCAATTCAGTTGTGCCATACTCTCGTCTGGGCTCTAAAGTATTTCAAACACAAGAAATTTATAAGGCAAACAAATTAAGAATGAGTTCCTCTACAAGTTTATAGGATTCCAGTGATTTCCTTACAGGGAATAGGCAGACCAGTAGGCCAGGAATCCAAAAACCAAATTATGTCTAAGATATTAGTCCTAGAAAGAAAGCAAATGTTGGCAAAGTGAGAATTACCTCTTCATCACGTTCGCCCATCAATTCCAAAGCAGCAGAATGCCTCCTCCTTAGTGCTTCTAGCTCTGATCGTAAGCCAGGTAATACAGCAGCCTCCCCACGCAACTTCTCACACTGCAGTGTGGATATGATATGCATGTCGTGATTAATGACAAGGAATGAGACCAACAAGTACTAAACAGGAAGCAAAATTCACCTGTTCTGTCATTTTGACCAACTCATCGGCAAGAGAATCGCGAATAGATTCCAGTGATGCCTGGAATTTTTATTATTAAAAAAGTCATCATTGTACTCCAAATAATAGATTCATCTAGATCACTGTCCTACAGCTTAATATAAATTATAAACATTATGATTTTTTTTTTTTATCAGCAAACATTATGATATGTTGTTCTCAATGACAAGAAATACTTGAGCTATGAACTGGAAGCTATGGTGCCAAATATTTACAGGGAATGAAGACAATGAATCATACCAAGCGTGACATGTATGAAGCAAGTTCACCCTCCTTCTGACGAAGTGCAGCTTCAAAAGAACTGGGTGTCATGCTTTTCACATAGTAAGGACTCATGCTTAATTCTCCTATGTTTCTCCTCTCAGATATACTATCGGAGGAGTCCAATGATGCTTGCAGAAAGTGGCTTTCTTCCAAGCTTCCCAGGGAGCTTGCACTAGAGAGTTTCCGAGACAGGTACCCTACACCATAAAGAATATTATAGACTGTATCACAGATAACTCAGCTTAGTGATGTAAAGAGAAGCAGAGCATCACACCATTCTCAAAAGCAGAATTTAGCTTTGTTGTAGGAGTTTGATCTGATAATGGTGCAGAATGAACACGTGCAGTCTTCTCCAGCTCTGATCGAGCAGCCTTTTCTTTTTCTATCTCCTGGAAAAAATGAAGAGCTCAACTCAGGAACTTGAAGAAAAAAATCACAAAGGTTCTAATAAGACAGATGGAATTTAATACACCCTTGCAAGTAATATATACCTCATTTTTTTATGCATTGTTTCTTTTCCATAATTTGCCCAAATATCTACATTGGCTCGCTATCATATTTAATTCACTCTGTTGAAAATCAGAATTAATATTCTGATTCTATTAATAATTACAGTTTATAGGGACATTATCTTTCATTTAGAGGAAACATAATATCCTCTATTTTATGTAATTATCCTATATAAACATGCATCCACTGTGTACTTTGATACACAGTTTTCACTCAATTTCCCTCTGTTTCTCCTATTTTAACACACTCAAACATTAAATTTTGGAAAATCCACAATAAAAAGCAAGTTGAATTTCTTTGGTAAAATTTTTACAGAAAAATTCATGCAGCATGAAACCAAATTTCTCCCTTTTGGCTGGTTCATTCCATTACACACATAAAATGAGAAACAAAAGAAAATTTAATGGGAGGTGAAACCAAGAGCTTTATGTAACATGTTTAACAATGTCAAGTTTGAAATCCATAATCAAAATGACTACCTGCTGAAGATGTTCCCTTTGCATCAATGCCTCCTGTAACTCTTGCTTGTATTTCTGTCTAATGTCTCTAATCTCTTCCTCAAGCTGTCTCACACGACCTTCTTGAGTGTCAGCTTCCTCCTTTGCTGCAAGATATTCCTGCCTGCTTTCAGCTGCCCTTTGTCTCTCCTTTTCAAGGGTCCTACTTAACTGAGTCTGTTCCGCTCTAAGACATGAAATCTGTAATTCATTGTTAAAGTGCAAAGTAAGTCATGTATACACAAAATTTCCATTAAAGACATAATTTCACTTGAGAAATTACAGAACCTGAGCCTCAAGGACATTAATTCGAGATAAGGTCTGAGATAAGCGTTCATTCACAGATCGCTCTCTCTCCTCTGCAGTTGCAGCTTTAGCCTCTGCTTCCTGTAGAATCCATAGGAAAAGATGAAGACATACAATAATATTGGATGGAAAAGTTTCTAAAATTAAATTCATAAAGTATTCTAGAGACCTGAAGTCGAGAATTAAGAGTTCTTTCAACAGCAGCCCAAGCTTCAGCTTTTCTCGCATTTGTTTCCTGTTATAAGGTGAATACTAGTCTAGTACAGATCTCATGCAGCAAAACAAAAAACAGAAGGAAAAGTAATTCTGAATCATGTGTATTAACCTGCATGGCTTCAATTTGCCTTAAAAGAGGCCTTGTGGATTCTGGAACTTGCGTGATCAGTTCCTCACACCGTCTTTCACTTGCCTAGAGAAATCCAACCAAATTATAAAAACTACCAAAAACACAAATAAAGTTGCTAAAACTTATTTATAACATTCTCAGAAAGTAAAACAATTGAATGACAAGCAGAGAGCAGACCTGGTAACGTTTTTGAAGATCCTCAATGTCTCTGCGAAGCATGTCTTCTTTGAAGACAGCCTGAAAATGGATGAAGAAAACATTAAAACTGAAAAATAACATACTGACAAAGTCAATTCAGTTAAAAAATGACACAAAATACAACAGAAACCTGTTGTTCCTTTCTACTTAATGTTTGCCTCAATTCTTCAAGTGCCTGGACTAGCATAGATTCACGTTCCTCAGCTTCTCTCAGACGACTCTCTAGCTCAGTTCTTGCTTCATTGTTCGCACGAGCCTCTGCTAATGCTTCAGCTTCCTTAGCAGCAGCCAAAGCATTCGTATAATATTCTTTCTGTGCTGCAATTTCATTTTGATGTTTTTCTATTGTTTCTTGCAACAACTTCTCTGTAGCTGTCTTGTCCCTCTTGATACTTTCTACTTTATTCTCTTCTACCTGGATTGCATGACATTAACCAAAGCAGTTTCAATTAAAAGTACTAGTAAAATATGAGGATTCTCAACCCATGCTACTCCAAAAAAGAATGACACTTTCAATGATATAGAGGATTGCCCACGACTCTACAGTAGCACACAACAATAAATAAATTCCCCTTAAAAATAATATTAAATTTAAATTACAAAATTAAGATGGGACTTTTATAGTCAAACTATATTATGAAGAAAATCTTTAGCAAAAAGATAAACAACCTGAACAAGTGAACCCAAACGGTAAAGATAAAGGTATACTTATACCTAGATTCCATGATGAGTGAAGAGAATTCATTCAAAAAAATTACCAGCAAATCATAACTTCCAATAATGCTTTCAGAATAATTCTATTACCTGAAGTTTAGTAGTCAAGCCTTTCTTCTCCTCCTCAAAATCTCTAATCTAGCTTTCATAAAAAAAAGTAATTAAGAGATTTATTACAATATGTAGATAGAAAAGGTTGAAGATGGCAGGAAAATACAACAAATAGTCTGCATACCTGAGCCCTTAGTTTCCTAATTGTGGATTCTTGAGCAGCCTGTTTTTTGGAAAGCTCTTCACCTGAGATGAGAGACAGTCTAATAAGGGCTTCTATAATCTCCAATAATTAAACCACTACCATGCTTCAATGGAGAAACTTTATAATTACAACAGAAAAGCCCTTCAGATTAAATTATTAATTGTCCAACCAAAGCAATGAACAATAACAGTTCACATACAAAATTTATAATGTAACATCAACCTTCCTCAATTTTACCCTCTTCCTCTCCTATAGACATTGTCCAAACCTTTCCACAGCCAAACAATAAGGCTTTGTTTGGGAGAGGGATTTTAGAGGGGAAGGAAGGGAGGGAAGGGAAAGGTTTAGGTAGTGACATTTCCTTGTTTGGGAGATTTAATTTTTGAGGGAAAGGATTTGAAGATTTTTAAAATTCCTCTGAAATCCTCCAAAAGCCTAAAAATTGTTGTTCCCCCTATTTGGGGGTTTTTAGAAGGAAAAGTAATTAAAATTACTATTCTACCCCAACTAAAAATTCAAAAATATATTAAAATATATTTTTAATATATTTTTACATTTAAATTATATAATTTTCACATTTAACATCTTATTAACTCTCCATTTCCCTCTCTTAATATATTTTTAACTCCCAAACAAGGAGGAAGAAATTTCTATCATTTTCCTCCCTTTCCTTCCCCTCCCTTCCCCTTGAATCTCTTTCCTTCCCTTCCCCTCCTAACTCCCAAACAAAGCCTAAAGGTATACAAGGGTGCTGGAGTGGGCCTCAAATGTCCATTTAAGGGAAATAATAAAATCTCTAAGCATAAATTTGAAACTACATTAATCAAAATAATTTTTTTTTCTCTAATCTTAGATCCTGAGCTGAAGTGTCCAGCCAAAAAGATCTCACTTTTCAATTCTAATCTTGAACACACCAAAGTAGAAGTCACAAGTCACAACTACGCATTCTATGCCATGGCGCCTAGGGATGCCTATATATTTCATACTTCTTAGTGCTATGAAGAGCTAAGTTTATATCAAACTAGGCATTAAAGGAAGCACCTCCGATAGAATCGGTCCAAACCCAAGTAGCATCAACATGCTGAATTCCCCAAAAAACAGAAGCACATAATCTGACATGCTCTAGATACCAGATTTTATAAGAATTGTCAATTGACATCTACATGTTTGGACTAAGTTATAAACCCATGACATTGAATAGAAACCCCCACCCCCATCAATTCCCACCACCAAACCAAGGGCAATTCCGTCAACCGAACCTCAAAGGAAATCTTTCCTAAAGCAAATTAAAGTGAATGATTAGAACTTTCAACAGAGATGAAAAAACTTGATATATCAATACAAAAGAAAATTGTAAGAGTAAAGGTGTTGCCAAAGCATTTATTACTCTAATAACTATGAAGAATTTAGCACTATGGCTTTTGTCCCTTTAAACTTAGGTCGCACATCTAAAAGGACTGTCCATATAATCAACCCCAAAGAGACATTAAAAAACTACGTACCCCATTGTCCAGAGGCTCCTCGCTATGCGAAGGTAAGGGGGAGGGATATTGTACGCAGTCTTATCCTTGCATATGCAAAGAGACTGTTTCCTGATTCGAATCCATGACCAACAAGTCACCAAGGCACAACTTTACCGCTGTGCCACAAATTTAGGTAAAGTTGTGCCTTAGTCACCAAGGCACAACTTGTTGGTCAAGATACCAATCAAAAAAATGATTTTGTATCCATCAAAGCCTGGATGATACAAATTTAGGTTTGATTTCAGAATACACTACCTTCTGCCATAACTTGATTAATTATTTCATCCTTTTCTTTCAAAAGAGCAGCTGCATCACTTTTTTTATTCTGCTCTCGACGGAGTGTATCCCTTTCCTTAGTGAGAGCATAAACCTGCAATTAAACACCAAAAACACATAAAATCCCATAACAGTTATAGCTCAAATGAGGTAGCATACACTTAACATATACATAATGCCTAATAATCCTCTTTGATAAATCACATTCTTCAAAATTCAAGATGAATTTCCAACACCAATCTCCAATGCTTTAGATGCTAATGTTCTAATATTGAAATTATAGTGCATTCACTTTGCTTTCATGGGAACTTTTTGTTTATCTGAAGCACTAATATTGCAAGAATTTGATTGGTATTTACACAAAAAATGGAACAGCAACATCAAATCATAACTCATGCATCGCCTCAAATAAAGCATATGAGTAATCCCTTTAGTATTAAGAGAAAAGAGAAATTTGATCTTCATCCTCAAAAGAAAGACACACTCAGCATCCTATATGGCATCTGTGCCAGCTATGCACTAATATGAAGAGAATCATGAGAACATCTGAAATGCAAACTACGCATGCAAAGGAAAACATGTGAACCTTGATAGTATTTCTGTCATTTGTGCCCCTAGGTTAGATTCAATAGTGAAATAGTCAGCCAGAAGTTCATTGTATAGACTAAACACACTATACACAATTTTTTAATGCATCTTAGTTAAATTACTAATAATTAAGCACAAAAAACAAATAAGATTTATGAAAAGTGACACCTTTCTCTCAAGTGTTGCAACTCTTTGATGGTATTCCTCTCGCAAAGACTCAACTTCTGCCTCATTGGATTTTCTCTGTTCCACAATTATCAGCAATGAAATAAATGGGATGCAAGAGCAAACATATAAAAAAAAAATGGGAAATAGAAGTAGGGAACAGTAACACATGCTAATTAGCTTACAAAAACACCAAAGAATTTTCATATAAAGATGTACAAAGGAAAACTGATACATCATACATAGTATACAACGGGAAATGTCCAGAAAATTACAACATAGTAGACAACATGACAAGGTCACAAGAACATTTAAACAATACATGTAAAAAAAAAATAACAGACTGGAAAGGTTCAAGAGGTAAAAATAAGAAGCTTTCTTAAATCAAAACATGACACAAGCTACTAGGTATTGAAAAAATAAATATACCTTGAAATCCTCAATCACAGCTTTCAATTGTTCATTTTCATTCATCAATTTTGCAATCTCATCAGCTTTAGCCTGCAAAGAGAACCAAGATTACAAAAACGTAATAAGATATGCAACAATATAATGACCAAAGAAAAAAAGCATATAGAAGAGGGGCATAATTAGAAGAAAAAAAAATATGCATCTTCTTGAATATATTGAGGGTTGAGACATTAAATCAAATGACCTTAAGCCATTAATGAAAATCAGAAGATTGTACCTGATTATAGCTAAAGAATAGTTTTCATACTAAAAATTCTGGGCATTTACCAAAAAAATGAAAATGCATCACAAATGCTTTTGTTGCTGATAATAAAAAGAAACAATTTGTTATGTACACTTCTCAATCAGTCCATAATGGACCAAGAAAAAATTTTCATGACAAAGTGAATCAGAAACTTAACTATTTTTACACCACCTAATAATCTTTATGATCTTTGTTTTACATAAAAGAAGCTTGGCAAAATATTTTGTCCAGGAAAAAAAAACTTAGTTCCACGAACCCTTAGCCCCTTACCAAGACAAAAAGTACAATAGACCAACAAAAAGGCTACCTAGAGACCATGTAGCACTTAGATCTTGTTACATTTTGAGATCTTGCAACAAATATACAAAAGATTTTGTTTCTGCCATGATAACAAGCACTAAAATGAAATACCTGAGCTTGTCTTGCAGCACCTTGCAGTGCAGCTTCCATCATTTTTATCTCCCTTTTCACCCTCTCTAGTTCAAGCTTGGAACCTGAGTCAGACATAGTTCTTTCAGAACTCAAATGACGCTCTTTCATGTCAGTTTCAACATCATGGGCAAAGTGCTCCCTTTCATTTTCTTTTGCAGTTGTTTCATTTTCAGGTGAAAACATATCAGTTACCACCTTAGAAGATTCATTTGGTGGAGTAACACTGGACCAATGTTCAATTTTTGATTGATCGGTGTTATTGGTTTCCTCAGAAGCCACAGATTGTGGAACAGAAGTGTCAGTATCATCTCTGTTCTCACTATCACTTGACGCCTCGGGTTGAACAGAAGAATTTCTCTTTTCACTTTCTTCTGCTTGGACCCTCTCTTCTTCTTTACTCTCCTCTTTTGTCTCAACTTGAGAATTTTCATGCCCATCACTAATATCATGTGACTCACCAGACTCCGTAGTAACACCCTCAACTACATTGTCCCCAAGATTAGAAGGCATAAATTGCACTGACACTGGACTCCCAGAGGATCCCGGATTGGCAATTTCTTTCTCTTGAGAATGTTCTACAAAATCTGAACTCTCGAGCTTCTCAACAGGGGATTCAGGCAATTCAACAGGCAACTCCAGTAAATGGTTTTCCTCCTTTCCATGATCCAAGTTCTGTGCTACCGTTCCATCCCCTGACTCTGTATGCTCACCATCTTCTTCCTTAACCACTTTATTTTCTTCTTTTGTTGTGTTTTCTTCAGCTTCCATATGGATTGTGTTATCAGTTTCAAGGGTGTCATTTCCCTCAGCCACAGGTGTATGATTCAGAGACTTGGGCTTTTCTGGTGACTTCTCCATTTCAGAGTCTTGCTGAGAGGATTCGTCTTTTTCAGACATTTCTTCAGTAGTTTCCTCACTTTTGTTCCCCATAAAAGACATGACGGGATTAAATAGGGTTTTCCTGTCAGCAGGTATAGGCCATGATCCGGCATCTGGAATACAACAAGAAAAAGGACATGGCTCCAATCAGTGTCAAAACTGAAAACTGCCCACCTAGAGAACACACATCCCATCCAACAATTCAAGACTCATATTATCTCAGCAGTTAATGAACTTTGCATCTACCTCCCTCAATCACATCGTAATTCACACACAACACAACAGAGAAATCCATTCAGAAAACAAAGGGAAGTAATAGGAAGTACTGGAATTAATTACCTTCATTGCTGGATTCACCCTTCTCTTCGAATCCAAGAGCAGAATCAAAATTCTTCTCAATATTCTTCACACTCTCCTGAAGCTTATTGACAGCTCCCGCCAAATCAGGGAAGTTTCCCCATGTATTTTTCCCACTAAACCACGCCATCGCGAAAGCTAGAAACCAAAAGAAAGCCGAACCGTGATGCACATTAGCAATTCAAAACGCCACCTCAATTCCAACTATATTTCAATTTCAGATCCCAGAAAAAAACATCAACAATGCAAAAACAGATAAGTTTCTATTGAAAAAGAAAAATACGGTCGAATCCAATTCATGAAAAACACCACACCGACAAACAATAATGCATCTAAAAAACCACTCATGGCGGCGAATAGAGATAAAAAAAGGGAAATGAGAGGTAAATCTGAAATCGGATAATAGTAAGATGAATGCGGAGTTGGTGAAGGGAAGAGATCAAGACGCGAACCTTAATGGATACGTTGGATCCAGGAATCAAATCGTGGACGTGGCTTTCGAAGTGGTGGAGCTCATAATTGAATTATGGTTAAGCTTCACCAATACAATAAAAACGAAAAGAAACAAAAGTTGTTGGTGAAAGGAAAGAAAACGTGAAGGCGGGAATGAAGGTTGGGTTTGATGAGCTCTGCAAAAGTAATACTATGCGAGGGATGACGGATCCTCCTCCAACGCGATTCTAATTCTAATGCTTTTCTTTCCTCGCCTCCCACGTTCAGTTGGGGACGAAACCAACGCTGTCGTTTTTATGTCTACTTCTCTTTCTTTTCCTTTTTTTTATCTTTTTGTAATTATTTTCGTTTAAGCAGGGTAAGCGTAAATTTTTGGGTCAACCAAGGTAATACTAAGAATAATATTCATTTAAGGAATTAATCTTTCAATCCACTAAGTGTAATTTGTATATAGATAACTTCAAACTCGTATAAGTTTATTGGGGCTGGGGTACAAAACTACAAATAGACCATGTGTTCAAAAAGCCTTTTATTTTTTATCTGTAATTTATGATTCTAAAAAGTTATGACTTCTTAAAACATTACTGTACGGTTTAAGAATGTAGATTTAAATTATGAATATATAAAAATGGAAAACACTTATTCCCTTCCAATTTTTTCGAGATGACTCCGAGTCTCGTTCTTAAACATATATTACATTTCATTCCAATTTTAAGAAACCCTCTTTAATAGATTGGAATTTGAGTGTAGTGCAGTATAGTATGTTAAAACAGAAACGGGAGTGTTATTTATCCTTCTTTTCAGTACAACGAGAGACCAGAAAATAGATATGAAAACCAAAAACACAAACCAAAACAAGTCTTTGATGGATAATAAAACCTAATGAATAATTGAATATAATATGATTTTAAAAATACCTGCTGAAGGATAACGTTTTTAAGAAAAGCGTAATGATCATCAATGTTACACTGGCTATGCTACTAAATTTATTTTGCACAATTAAATTACTCTTCAAAGATGAGGCTCTACTATTAGCATGGAGTAATTCTAGCCACTGAAATTATAAATACCGACTACTTCAATCCCTAATTTTACAAAATCATCAATTTACTTTAGTTAAACGATTGTAGTGAAAGAACTTGGAGTGAATGATATTTTTGTATAGTTAAGCTTCTTCACCAATAATCACCACATGAACACAGTCCATGCCTAAAATGATGATAGCGATTGACGTCCCTCACAGTTATCTCCCTCTCCGTGATTTTTGAGATGAACTTGATAGCAACATGGCAATCCTCACAAATTCGGAGATTCTTTGTTATCAAAAGCCTGGTTCCTGGGAATGTACTTATGAGTCCAAATGCAATAGCCAGTCTTTCACTGTGACTGCACACCATGTCTGTCTTCTCATCTTCCTCCACATCATGGAAGACAGATCCTGTATCTGGGACATACCCAGCTTCTCGCATTAGTCCTTCTAACCTCTTCAACTCAGCATATATTGCATCAGAATTTGGGTGCGAAACATCTCCAGAAAGAAATGCATAGACCTTGTTCTTTACTTCAATCCAGCTACAAGCAACGTTTTTCTTTATTCCTTTATCTATCATCAACTGCCTCAATCTAGCAACTCCTTCCCAGTTACCTGATTGAGCATACATGTTAGCCAAAATCACATAATTGCCAGAATCATCGGGTTCAAGTTCAATTAGTTTCTCCAAAGCCACCTCTGCCAACTCCACATTCCCATGGGTTTTGCATGAATTCAGCAAAGCACCCCATACACCAGAATCTGGCATTACATCCATTTGTCTTATAAGATCATATGCCTCATCAAGTTGACCACAGTGACCAAGGAGATCAACCATGCATGTGTAGTGTTGAACAGTGGGGTTGATGTGGTAATCCCTCACCATCAAGTTATACAACGCTCGCCCTTCATCGAGCAAACGCCCTCGGCTGCAAGCTGCAAGAGCACTAACAAAGGTTATATGATCTGGTTGAGCCTCTTTCATCATTCTCTCAAACAAGTCCAAAGCTTCAACAGCTAGACCATGCATCGCATACCCAGTAATAATTGCATTCCAAGATACAACCCTTTTCTCCCTAAGCCGCTCGAACAAGACACAGGCAACTTTCACAGAACCACATTTTGCATACATGTCTATCAAAGCAGTTTTGACCTTGTCATTGTATTGAAATCCATGTCTCCAACCAAATCCATGGATCCCCCTCCCATGAGGAAGACAGGCAATGTCAGCTGAAGATGAAATCACAGTGACTAGAGTTGCCTCGGTGGGTCTTACACCCGTTGCCGCCATCTCACGGCATAGAGAAAGCGATTCATCGGGGAGTCCATTTTGAGCATAAGCTGCCAGCATGGAGTTCCATAACACAACATCTCTCTCAACAATTTTATCAAACACGTGACGTGCATCCACCACGCAACCACACTTGGCATACATGTCAACAAGAGCTGCACCCACAAACACATCCCTCTCCCACCCAGATCGTATGACACGCTCGTGAATGACCCTTCCCTCTCCAATTGTGGAGAGTGATGAGCATGCTTTGAGAACAAAGGGAAGAGTGAAATTATCGGGCTTGAGCCCGTACTCAAGCATCTGGTGGTAGAGTGAAATGGCAGCCTCGTGGGGTCCATTCCACGCATAAGCCCGAATCAAGACGTTCCACAGAAACAAATTCCCTTTGGGAATTTTATTGAACAGGTGATGGGCATTCGGCAGAGAGTTGCAGACGCTGTAAAAATTGACCAGTTTAGTAGCCAAATCTAGATTGTAAGCAACACCCAATTGGCACAATCGGGCGTGGAGTTGTTTCCCGGGCTCTAACGCCTTGGCAGAGATACAAGACTCGAGTAGTGAAGCGTAATAGTAGTGATTGGATGGTGATGAAGGGAATGAATCGACTTTGTGCTGAGGGATTTGTTGTGTGGCAAAAGATTGATGTAGGAAATAGTAAGGTGAAACGGGGAAGAGGTTCAGAGAGAATGAAAGTATGGAGAGGATTCTTGAGGTTTCCTGCGTCTTCCTAATGGAAGAGAAAGACATTTGATTTCTCAGAGAAAAATGCAGCATTCATTTCGAGTCGTTTGGCAAATGCCTTGTTACATTACAGGCACATATCTAGCTTCTGTAATTTCTCTGTATCACATTTCGATATCGATGAAACTATAAAAGGTGGATCTAATTAGTCCTCAAATTAATAAAATGAGAAAATAATATAAAAGCGTTATTGTAAATACCCAGTCTTGAAAAATATCAACATCACTTCTCCATTATTGAACAATAGACTCATTAAGTCCTAACAATGAATCTAATACACTCATTTATATCGACATATTTTTTCCTCTTATTTTTTATAATATCTGGATGTATTGTAAATAATAGGTAAGATCAAAGTGTCAATCTAGTTAGAATCTTTGTTCCTATTGTAATACTTTTTGAATCACTATTTTTTTTTTTTTTGCTTTAATATTTTTTCTTACAATTTAATGTTTTTTATTTTGGTTCTTGTAATTTTTCTTAAGAATTACAGTGATGAGAAACAAACTTAAGTTCCCATACAATTGCAGCGACTGGTGGCTTAAGCTCTTTAACTTAAAGTGGTATTGATCCAAAACTCTGTTTTACCACATGTCTTTTACCTAATTTATAGTGAAGGTGTGATTAAGCTCAGATTTATATGGAATAGAATTGTTTTTTGGCCCAAATATCTTGAAAAAGACAACTTAAAGCTTCTTTGAATATCTTAACGTGAGCCCTATGATTGATTCACTTTGTATATGTCGCTTGAATTAACTTGTTTCAATTTTTTATTCACATAATATTTTCTCTCCTCTAAACATTTCATTTTCAAATCTTTATCTGCATAAGATAAATTAACAACATTGAATGTGGTACTAATAACATTCTACTATGAGAGAGAACACTTATTCTAAGAACACTTATCTTGTATGAATTATGTGAATTTGAGATGGTCATTTTTCGGCAAATTTACAAGAGTGGGTAATTTAAAAAAAAATCAGGATTTGATAATTTTTAAAATATTACAAGTTATGAGTAAACTATGTTTTAAAACACGACACGACTTTAGAATATCATAATTTTTTTAAAAATAAAATATAAAATATTTTAAATCATTATCCAAACCACGACTTCAATATTTTTTTTAAATATAAAATACTTAAAGTTGTCTAAAACACAACTTTAATATATTTTTTAAAAAAAATTATACACAACTTCTTTATATAAAGTCGTGTTTTAAAACACGTCTTACCTATAGCCTATAATTTTTTCAAAATCTATTCATTCTTGTAATTTTTTTTTTAAAAAAATTACCCCATTCTTGTAAATTTGTCACATTTTTTTTTAGAGTCAATTTGGATTTTGAGTTAGAAAACATTTTTATTGAATTCCATATAATAAATACATATTCCTTATTTCGCGTGTTATTTCACTCATGAAGTTGGATAAACTTGAATCGGAGTTTTTATTAACTTTTTTAAAATGTATTTAATATAAGGTTTTGAATTATTTGTGAAATTTTAAATAGGTGCCTAAACTATTATTTTTTTTATTTGGACAATTGATCATGTAATCATGTAATTTTTTTCATTTGGATAATTGATCTTGTAATTTTTTTAATTGAGTCACTATCATTTTGTGACAGTTTTAAGTGGTAAAAAAGTAATCACAAAAACCTACTTTTTTCAGTTAAGGGACCATTAAAAAAAAGTTTAGTACTTACTTGAAAATTTGTAAAAGATTCAAGAAATTTATAATAACTCACTCTTATTCAATTAATTGGATTAAACACTCTTGTTTATGAATATGTTACTTTAATTGCTTTATAGTAATACATTTGTCATTCGTATGTTGAAATTAAGTTTTTTTAAAGAATGCTGAAATTAAGTTATTTATTAGTTTACTTTTATTTTCAATTTCAAATGAAATAATTAATAGTACATGCATGTACTATTGTTTATTAAATATCTTAGTTTAGACGAATTTAATCCTCTTTTACATGTTACTTTAATCTTTATTTGAACTTAGGAAATAATTCGAATCTAAATATTTGACTCTGTCAAAGTTTAAAATTGAATAAGAACAAATAGTAGACATTGCAACTCATTTTCACAAACGTCAAACGCCCTCCAACGAAGGGAAGTATTGGGAAGTGGAAATTTTTAGTATTTTGCATACATTTTTAAAATTAGATTTAAATATAAAAAAAGGTAGCCCAGCCCATCCAAATGAGTTTGAGCCCATTCGTTTTGTTTGGTCAGTAGATAATTTATGTTCCGAATTCTTGCATTGTCACGAAGTCGAAGTTCGTGTTGCATGGTATGGAACTTTTTATTTTCTTCCGTGTTTTGGTAAATGCCGATAATGATATGATAGTCGATAAAGCAGCTTTATCATTGCGGAGTGTTTTCCTTTTCAATTCTTCATTTATCAAAGGTTCTGTCTTTTTGTTTCTATAGTTTTAGGAAATATTTGCGAATTTGTGATTCTGAAAACGATAACCTTACATTTGGGGCTATAAAAGGTTCAATATCCTATATCTCTAGGCTCTAGCATTCTGCCAATGTACATGACAAAACATTATTATTAGGTTTAAATCTACATTGAGTTTCCGATGTTTCTTTGCTTTTAAGTTTTAATGACTACAACTTACAAAGGACAAAGAATCTTAATTTCATTTTTCGTTTGGTTTGTTTTTGTTTTTATATGTTTTAATTAATAATTGCAAAGAGTAGTACTTTTATATTCACTTCCACTGACGAGTTTATAAAGAAATTTGAATACTTTGGGCCATTTTGTTTTTAGAAAGTGTGTTTTATTTCTATTTTTTTATCAATAATTATAAAGAGGCTATTTTATTTTACTTTGAGAGGAGAATGGTAATATCAACTGTATAGACTGTAGACTCTGTTTTCATCATTTTCTTTAATCTTTATAATACATGGTGTTTTTCTTTTTCAAACTAGATGCATATTTCTTTTATAGAAGTCAATTATATTTGAGTTAATTTAACATAATAGGGTTAGTTTCCTCAAAATTCCATCTCAAGTCATTTTTTTAAGGAAAATCAAGTACTATCTGCTGACAAAATATGGTGTTATTTAATAATTATATAAAAAATGAAGAAAATAAATAAAAAATCTCAAAACATATCTCTAGACTCGCTAATATGCTGTTAATATTTAATAGTATTACTAATTTACTATTGTTGTCCTGTATAGATTTAGTTGTTTCTTCTGACTATTCTGTTCCACTCGTTTTTTTCCAAACTTCTTGGCATTTCTCGTAGATGTTATGTTATGTGGATAACATTGTAAGACGATGGTCTAGTGTAACATTGTTTTTCCATATTCTTGTCAAATGCTTAACTGTAAAATCTTCTAGATAGTCTGCATTGAAGGTCACCAAGGTTTGAATCAGATTCAGAACACATTCCAAATTGAACTGTTGACTGGTTGTGGGATACATAAGGAAAGAATTTCAGCGGGAAAAATATAGATGATCAAGATAGTAAGTATCAACTTTATTTTTTTGTTGGACAATAATAAATAATAATAAGAAGGTTTGAACTTAATGACTCATAAAAATTATGCAAATCTTCTATCACATTAAGCTGACCCTAATAGATAGAAGAAGTTCCAAGTTGATACAATGAAAACCAACTTGATAACCAAGAAATCCTAAATGGCTACCCTACCCCTTCAACCCCCCCCCCCCCCCCCCCCCCCCCCCCCCCCCCCCCACCAAAAAAAAAATCAATTTATTAAAATCCTAAATGCACCTACCACTATATTATTTGTTATTATCTCGTATATATTATTTGTTATTATCTCGTATCCATATTATGTTTCTTGTTATTTGTGTCTAATCCCCTAGTGGTAGTTGCTTTGTTCTCTACGTTAACGTTAGTTTGAATGATATGATACAAAAGGCATCAAGAATGTTGTTAGTAGATCAACCATTTCAGTAGCCTTAAAGAATGGTCCAGTAAACGGCCCTACACTGAATGATTATTCTTATTGTTGTTGCTAATTTCAATTATTGAAATTTCCACGAGTATTTTTCTTATTTTAATCTCAATGAAACATATAAAGACTTTTATGTGAAATAGATTAAAGATAAAAATTATACAGGGAAAAGTAGGAATTAATCCTCCATTTAGAAGAAAATTAATTTGCAGTTACACCATTCTGCAGCCTGTTATTTGAACTTGAATCATGTCAACTGTTACTGTCCGTCGTGTCCGAGTCTTGTTTGATCTTCAAGTTATTGTTATATATATGTGTGTAGAGACAGAATTAATATTTTAAAAAAGAACACGAGTCATTGTAAACATAATAAAAACAGCTAAGTTTTATCTAATTATTATGGTATTACAATTTGCATCGGTATAAAAGTTTTAAGAAATAAAATAAAAAATTATAAAAACACGCAACTAAAAGTATCTAAAGTGTCTATGTAGTATTCATTATTCAACATGAATACATATTCAACATCACTACAGTATTTGAAGTGTCCATGCTGCTTCTTCTTCACGTATAGTATATACAGCATTGTCAGCAAAATTTTAATATCAGTATATGGATAATGGGAGAGATTATTTTCTACTAAAATCCTTCACGCCAAGAGTTTAATAACATGAGACTAGTAGAGATATGCATGGCCTCAGTTTCAGCAATGGCTATGGCCATGATTTTCTTTTTGAATGTTTGCGTGTGTGTGTGTCAGTGTGTGTGACAGCACTATTCGGTGTTCGCTTTTCATTTTGCTTCTATTTCATCTACTCTTCATAGCTAACTGTCTCTCAAAGTTGGATGAAAAGGTCATCTGAATGAATTTTTGTATCTACAACAGGTGTTCATTGTAAAATATTTTTTAATGACTTCAGAAACCTGATTATCATGACAACTTTTTTTACCCAAGGGAAACATCAAACTCTATTGATTTTAATTTGTGTTATAAGTGGCTGGTCAATTCCCTGAATTACGTGCCGTGATGAAATTTAAAGGCTTAGCTTGGTTGTTAGATAAATTTCTGATGTTGCTAGTCTTAGGCAATGCAAGTTAGCCTATAGGAAGATGTTCATTAACATGTGTGAGTAGGCTCTAGTTTGTTTGATGCAGGGGAAGGAAGAGCTAGAATTGGATATAAGCACTTTATTTTTTTCACTCTATATGAGGAATTCTGGTGTTGTCTCTGAGGTTCTAGAACTAGTGATTTAAGTCTATGTAATGTAGTTAAATTGATACTGATATATGTAAGTGCTAGAAAACAAAATTATAGCTACTCTGCCTAGGGTAATTTAAGATATATCTGTAATCAGGTTAAAATGAAGAACAACAGAAAAGCAGTGTGTTTGCCTTAACTGGATGACGATGAAACAAAGGATTTAACGTAGAGAATTCAAGTAGTTATTATTGTTAGATGCAATGAAAGCAGTGTATGGACATGCAGTTTATTAGCAATAACTTATTATATCTTTTTGTGCTAAGGCATTATGAATTTTGGTGTATTTTGAGTTACTAAAACTTTGCTTTTGAATTTATTAATTACTTAGCTTCTATAAGTAAGAACTATGAATAGTACTCCCACAAGGGTAGCCAATAACTTATTATTTTCTTTAACCTGTTAATTATTTTGTGTCTCCTTCCTTGCTAGTACTCTCTCATATTTTAAGCCTGCTACTTCTACCTTTTGTGAACCAAAACTTATTTTATCAAAGAAAATGACAAAGGTTTCAAAACAATGAAAGCAAGATATATACCTCTTTCTCGTGGGAGTTTTGGTGTTTCTGTTTTAGCTTTCCTTAGCGGAGAGGAGGATCAAAAAGGTGTGAGGAATTAAAGATGAAAAAAAGGCAACATAAAGTAAAGAGAGGTGAGATAGTAACCTCAAATCAATTAATGTTTTACTCTATTAGGTTTGTGCTCGAATCATGTGTGATTGCTTCAAGTTATCTACCGTTCCCAACCACCAAAATAAAGGAGAAAAAATTGCATGAAACCTAAAAAGAAAAAACATTATGGCTTAACTGGTTTGAATAGCAGATAAACTTAATCATAACCCAGATGACACCAAAACTTTAATTATGGAATGTTATGGCAGATGTATCTGACAAAAAGTATGCCTATAATCTTTATCCTTCGTTGTCACAAACATTCTGCAATGAAGGTTTAGATCTTGTACATCAACAATCATACAAAATTCAGGGGCAAAAAAGGAAGAAAATCTACAGCTGATGAACAATAGCAAAAACTAGTTGCAAGAGAAATATTAATAATAATTTTTTTAATGTACTCTTTGTTATTAGATAAATTTTACATGAGATTTATTAAATAAGGAATAGGTCCAATTAATTTAAGTGGGACATCTTTAAACTAAGGTTTTAGGTTTAAATTTTTTACATATAGAAAAAATTATTATCGTAACTTTCATGTCAATAAATAGTTTGTTCAAGCCATATATGCATAACTTTTTTAGTATGTTTCACGTTCAAATTTTCTGGGTAGAAAATTGCCTCTAATAAAATATATTTGTGGTATAAGGCCAAAAATCTA
Source organism: Glycine tomentella (assembly GCA_007407185.1). Classification (NCBI taxonomy): domain Eukaryota; kingdom Viridiplantae; phylum Streptophyta; class Magnoliopsida; order Fabales; family Fabaceae; genus Glycine; species Glycine tomentella. The sequence continues at coordinate 723,860 of PYAF01004126.1, read as the reverse complement.
CAACTTTTACAATCTTGCAGCTTTTATAATGAAGTTTGTAACATTTGTTATTATGATATATATAGTTTTTAATGTAGTTTGTAAAGTGTATAATTCTAAAAATAGATATTATGATACTCCCTTTCTTAAGAGATTATTAAAGTAAATCCTACAAATTGCGTGTGCACACGTTGTAACACTTTTATCATAATTCCATGAATGCTATTTATTTTAATGAATCATGCATGAATGCAAAGAATTTCAACGAATTGTGTAATATATTTTTTTAAAATGATGATATTTATATATGAAAATTCAAAATACGGATTATTTAAAAAAAAATAAAAGAAAAATTACCAAAAAATTATTGGTGAGAGACTGAGTTTGGTTTCCTTCAATAAAGTATCATCAAAGTTTGAGTTGAAACAAAGGTGATAAAATGAATTTGATTTCTTTCAACAACATATTGAGTTTGAGTTCAAGTAAAGGTGATAAATTGTATTATCTCTTAAGGTTATATTTAACAAAATCAGTTGAAAAATTAGTTTATTAAATTATAAATATTTGATAAGATTAATTATTAAAATAGTTAAAAAATTAAAATAAATAAAAATTATGAATGATGTATTTTTAAAAGATAATCAGAAAATTTAATAAATATATATATATATAATTGAAAGTTACAAACTAGTATTTCAAAAAACAATATTTGCAGTTATATTTCAAAAAATATTATAAGTTATTAAAAAATATTAAAATAAATTTATTTATCAAATAATAAAACAAATTTACCCGTTGCCTTACCACTTGGCCACACCCCATTTTCCCACTAGACCACGTCCCATTTTCTATTTTATACTAAAAAATACTATTATTGATATTGGTTGTTTTAAGTTAGTAAAAAAAATTTGAAGTATCGATCTCATCGAACAGCCAAAATGTAAATATTTTTTCGCTCTGAAAAATTTCATCCATGAGATTTCTCTTCTTGCTACCTTATTTTTGAGGATTTAAAATTTGTTCATCTTTTCATATCCTTTAAGATTATCTAGCCACATCCTTTTTCCTTACCATTACGATTGTACCGTACGGCATGTCCAAGCTGAGTCGGCTAATATTGTTTTTGTTAGTTTTCTTTTCTTTTTTCTCATTTCGTGTTTCTTTTTTCATAGTCAACTTTGGTGAGAATGGTCGTTGTGGCATGTTGGACATATATAGGAGAATATAAAATATAAGGTTGTGTTTTAAAAATAAAAAATAGTCAATAAATTAGTTCATTTCTATAAAAAAAAGTTCCAAGGTTTAAAAAATTAATTTTTAATTCAAAGTTATTAGCTGAAAGTTATTATGATAATTTATTATATTAAAAATGTTTGATAAAATTAATTTTTAAATAACAAAACAAAATGACATGAAATCATATGTTTATATGATTTTTTTGTATAATTTTTATTTTATATAAAAATATTTTTAGGTAACTATGATTTTAGATATTTTAATTAAATTTGAATTCTTATACTTTTTGTTTTTAGAAAAATCTTATAAACTTTGATAAATAGCACAAGGTTAAAAAATGTATAGTGAATATGAAATTTTATTAAAATGTAAAGGTAAAAATAGAAATAGTAATGATAAATTGTAAGTTATAAATCCAAATTCTATTTCAAGTAACATTTGAAAAATGTTCCAAATTTTTTAAAGGTAAAAATGTTACTTTATGTTGTATTTGAAAAATATTATGATTAGTAAGATAAATTACACTGGTAAAAATAATTATTTTAATTAAATAAATTCAAAATTTATAAATTAATTGAAATGACTTATTTTTGTAGATCCTAAGTATATTTCATAAGAGATAATCATATTTGAGTAGACTAAAATTATCATAGACAACTCTTTTTTGGAGTATTTAACACAATTATCTATTAAAAATTAAACTTTAGACCATTAATT
>PYAF01004126.1:691938-721828 GCA_007407185.1 Glycine tomentella | reverse complement strand
ATTATCATAGACAACTCTTTTTTGGAGTATTTAACACAATTATCTATTAAAAATTAAACTTTAGACCATTAATTAAAACAAAATAATCTTCCATCAATCAATTGATCTACACATTTAAAAATCAATAGAAATGACTTATCCAATACATATACAAAGTAACATTCATAATTCAAAGGGATGATTATCATGAAATAGAAACATTATGCTTTGGCCATTATAATTATAGTTTTTTCTCATATAGAATCCATTATGAATGGGGTAGAAACAAAAGTGTAGCTGTTATATATTTTTTAAAAAATTATGAGCAAATTTTTTTTTTAAAGAAATGTATAAACAAAATATGAAGGCAAAAGAACCTAAATAATACAATTTAAATAAAAAATTACGAATTTGGGACTGTTTCAAAACTATTTACAAATCTGAGGCAATTGGTCATGCCCAAAATTGGACCTGACCAGTCACACCCAAAATTGGACCTGACCAGTCACGCCCAGATTCAGGCGTGACCGGTCACGCCCAATTTTGGGCGACGAAATATTTGGTTTTTTTATTTTTTGTTTGCGATCAAAATATTCCGTCGTAAAAACTGTTAGCTACTAAAATAAAAATCAAAATTGGTGTGTTTTAATTTTTGACGTAAAATATCATTTAATATTATTTATTTTTATTTTTATTTAATTTGAAAGTATTTTTAGATTGATCTTCATCGTATATATGATCTTTTTTACTTTTTTTAATATTGTTTTATTTAGTATTTTTTTTAATTTTATATGATTTTATTTAATATATTTTGGATTTTTGGTATATATAATTTTTAATATATTATTTTATTTAATATAATTTCTAAATTTGTATATGATCTTGTTTAATATTTTTTGGATTTTGTATATATAACTAATTTTTAATATAATATTTTATTCAATAAAATTTTTTAATTTTATTTTGAAATTTGAAAAAATTGAATATTTTTTATACTTCTCATTTTTTATATCGAGACTATCCTCATTAAACACATTATTCTCATCTCTCTTATCATATCTTTCATCCTCTCATAATTTGGTAATTCTCTTTCAAAAAAAGTAGAAGACAATTTTTCTTTTCTCTTTTTGTTCCAGTCAAAAGCACGCAGTCAACTAACCAGTCATCGAAACTACACCGAAACTCAGACTTTCTGTCAATCGGTGACTCAATTGTATAAAATTAGTGTGGTCAAAACATATACATCCAAGCGAGAAAGGGAATTAGAAAGGATCGTCCATCTTTCATGGTGAATGATCAATTGTGTGAGTAAGTTGGTCACCATCTTTATCTCTCTGGGTAAGCGCAATGCAATTATTTGCATTTCAATTTGATTCACTTTGTCTCACGCAATTTCACTCCTATTTCTAAAGTTCTGCAATGTTTCGCCGCTCCAAGTGCGCTTTGAAATTAATGGGGTGTTACAATTCCGATTATTGTGTGGTGAGTGCACTTTGGGATGAGTGGAACGAGTGGTAAAATGTGTAATGAGTGCGGAAAAGTTAGGAATGAATGTGTTTTGGGATAAATGGGGTTATTATATAAAAAATCCAAAAAATATTAAACAAAACCATATAAAAATTTAGAATATCGAAAAAAGTTACAACAACGTACGATATGTCCTTCAAATGGTCTAACTTTTGATAGAAATGTCCGATCGAAGTGTACGATATGTCGAAATGCTCGAAATTAATAGAAGTAATTAAAAAATAAAAAATAGCATGCAATTAACTGACTAAAAAATTAAAAAAGTAGAAAACAAGAAAAATTTAGATGTTCAAAGATTAAATCGCAATTTTGAGACACTTAGAGGCCTTTTTTGGGAAATTTTTTTGACCAAGTCTCTTTTGGGACTTGTTAAGGACTTCTTCTTTCAATTACGATCGTTTTGACATATCATACGCCTCAATCGGACATTCCAGTCAAAAGTTATGACCATCTGAAGTTTATATACGCATCGCTTCATCTGTGCATGACACGTGTCAGGAATAGGTCACGCCCAGAACGGGGCATGACTTGTCACTTAGTCACGCCTGGTTCTGGGCATGATCAGTCATGCCCAATTCTAGGCGTGACTAACTGTCCCAGATTTATAAATAGTTTTGAAACAACCCCAAATTTATAATTTTTTATTTAAATTGTATTATTTATGTTATTTTGCCAAATATAAATTAGCAACAAAGGTGTCTCATTGTGACAAGTATTCATAACAAAACACAGTAACCACTAACCTGTACGAAAGCATGAGGAAAAAAAAAAAAGATTTCCAGATCAGAATGAGCATGTTTCATTGTTTTGGAAGAAAATTATGATAGTACTTTTTAGGTGAGAAAATTTGTTGTAATAAATGTTTATACACAGTAATCTGTACGAATGGATGAGAGAAAAAAATATTTCCAATTCGGACATATTTTGTCACCAAACTCTTTTTTCTTATTCTAATATTGGTACGAAATATTTATTATAAAAAATAACTACTAATTTTTGTCAAAAATTACAAATGCATACAAGAAAACATTTTATTTCAACATGATATATTTTATATTCAAAATCTGAATTCTAACCCTCAACAATGTAATTAAAAAAATAAATTGCTACTACTTATTTCAACGAATATTGGATTTTGTTGCCAAACTGTAAACTATGACACACCATGCATAAAAATTGGTCTAGTTAATAAAAATAAAGCTCATGTTTTATAAAAATATAAATTTGAATCCTGCAATTAATGATATAAGATTTTGGTTAATATGCAATATGTATAAATATTCTATATAAGTGTTTGTTAAGTTGTGAAGCCTCTCTTGTTAATAGTTATAAGCTCTTAGACCTCAATTTATCTAGATTTCTTTAGCGAATAAAAAAATAATATGACCCGCAATGAGATATTGAATTGTTTTATCATATACATAAATAGTTAGCTCACAACATAATTCCGGAGAAAATAAGGAAAAAGTACCATGACATAATTATTTAGCTTGAAACAGCCTTGGTACTTATATTTTGTAAAATTGGTAACTTGAATTTTCCTATTTTAAAATAGATACCTTTGTTCATTTTATTTTAAAAGTTCACATATTTTCATATATTTATTTATTTTATTTTGGTCCAATTAAATCCTATATATAACATGTTTATTTAAGATACTATAAAAAATGATTTAATTACACCCAAACATAAATAAAAAAATAAAAATTGAAGCAATGAAAAACAAGTCTAATAATACCTAAATTAAATTCCTGTAAATAAAGAGAAAAGGTGGAAATTAAGAACACGGCTTAGGCAGCTGAGGTTGAGGTTGAGGCTGAGGCTGAGATTGTATCGTAGATTTGTAGTAGTAAGATAAATGATAAAGATACCGTTGGAGCCATAAATTCAACTGCCCAAGTTAGTTGGGTCTTTTCCTCTTGTTTATCTAACAGTCAATCCTACCAGCCTCCTCCACATTTTACATAAGGTTTTGTTTTTATATTCTTAAATCCCACCACTCCCTTGCCTCTCTATTCTCTCTGTGTAGACCACATTCATAAACACACACACACACACCCCATTCTTCATCAATGGGCGCCGACATGTCCAACAATAATAATCCTCCTCCCACTTCTCCCGCCAAAGACTTATTTGCTTCTCCTGCTCTCTCTCTCAGCCTTGTAAGTATTTATAACTTAACTACTAAGGGTCTATTTGCATACAAGCCAGAACTGTTTTTGAGAGTTTCACTCCTAGAAATATAGTAATTTTTTTCAGTAAAAAAACTCTCAAAATCACTTCTTCTAATCTTGTATTCAAACAGGTTTGAAACCATACAGTTCTTTCTTTCATCTATATGTTTTTCTCTCTCTCACTCACTCTTAAGTCTTGTCGCCTTGTGCATTGAAGGCTGGGATTTTTCGCCATGCCGGGGTGGCCGCCGTGGATGAGGCTGCCACTTCGGTGGAGGAGGGCGAAGAAGTTGAGAGGTTAGAGGAGATTAGCAGCGAGAACTCCGGTGCCACAAGATCAAGATCAGAGAATGATTTCGAAGGAGAAGCTGAACATGAAGATGATGATGCTGATGGAGACAAGAACAAGAAGAAGAAGAGGAAGAAATATCACAGGCACACTGCTGACCAGATCAGAGAAATGGAAGCGTACGTTACTATAATAATAGTTAATCTCACTTTTTGTTTTATGTGTGTCTTTGCTTTGCCTGCATATTTGATTAGTTAAGATATGTTTAGCAACATTGAAATATATTAGAAATTTTAAAACTTTGTAAATTTCACGTCTTTATTTAATAAGCTTCACCTGTAATTAATTTTATAGTTTTCAGTAAAGTATAAATGTATAATACAAAGTGTGTTGTTGCTAGCACTAGTTTTGATGGAGAAAGGACTATTTTTTTTCCCGACAAATACTAATTTATCTGAATGTTAGGTTTGTTAACCAAAAAAAATCGAACTCACCTTATTTCTCCAAAAGACTATTGACATTTATTAATCATGGTTTAGCAATGTGCATTGTGCATTATATTTTTCGTACACTTTTTCTGAGCTTCTGACATCCCTCCTGCACAGTACTACTATCATTATATGTCTTCATCACTACTGGCTAGTTACTAGAGAGAGAGAGAGAGAGAGAGGCCTATGATTATTATTTGTTAATTGAGAACTGCTAAGAAACAGCTTTAATTATATATATATATATATATATATATATTAGGCTGAACCTGTTACCTGTTGGATGATTTTCTTTGCACACGTTATTAGTTGTTAAGTAAGTAAATCAGACATTAATTTAGGGGGTCATCAATGAATCAAAATAATGATTTGCATGGCAGCGTTACCAGTGGGACTTTAAAGCATGGCTGCGTAGTTTATACCGTACTACTGACCACGATTATGAGTAAATTTATTGATATCATATGGTTACAAAAGGACGATGATTAAAAGAAAAAGCTTTATTTTTTTTTATTTTTGAACTGCTTTTGCTTTATTTCTTTGTTTGATGTAAACTACTCTTTTTATAAGCCCTCTTTCCACTTGATTAGTTTGTGTTACTGTTACACATTTATATCATGTCTGCATTATTAATTTGAACCCCATTTTTTGGACCACTCCGCACATCAGAATTGAAGCTTGTAGTGAAAGGTAAATCAAGAGAAAAGCTGACATGAATGTAATGTTGCAGGCTTTTCAAAGAGTCACCACATCCTGATGAAAAGCAGAGGCAACAACTAAGCAAGCAATTAGGCCTTGCCCCAAGGCAAGTCAAGTTTTGGTTCCAAAATCGTCGAACCCAAATCAAGGTAATTTAATTTAAATTTATTAACTTACCCGCATCCCCAGTTACTACATCAACTCCATTTCATTTTATTTAATGATTGTTTTTCTTTTTTTGAGTTTAATAATAATATATGTGCATTATTATATACACATATATGTAATTGGCTTTTCGCAGGCAATACAAGAGCGTCATGAAAATTCTTTGTTGAAGTCAGAAATAGAGAAACTAAAGGAGAAAAACAAGACCTTACGAGAGACCATAAACAAAGCTTGTTGCCCCAACTGTGGCGAGCCTACCACAAGCAGAGATGGTGCCATGCCAACTGAAGAACAACAACTACGTATTGAAAATGCCAAACTCAAAGCTGAGGTTTAATGTTAATGTTAATTCACATTGTTACTTTCTTTGATTTCCTTGATATGCAAATTAAGAAATTAAAATAAATGTTGAAGATTTACACTATAAATATATATATATATATATATATATATATATATATATATATATATATCCACACGTGTGTGTAGGTAGAGAAGCTCCGAGCAGCTTTAGGGAAATACGCACCAGGGTCAACGTCCCCTTCATGTTCTTCTGGCCATGACCAAGAGAATAGAAGCTCTTTGGATTTTTACACTGGAATTTTTGGACTTGATAAGTCAAGGATAATGGATATAGTAAACCAAGCAATGGAGGAGCTCATCAAGATGGCTACCGTGGGGGAACCATTATGGCTTCGTAGCTTCGAGACTGGTCGCGAAATTCTTAACTATGATGAATATGTTAAGGAGTTTGCAGTTGAAAATTCAAGCAGTGGAAAGCCAAGGAGATCCATTGAAGCCTCAAGAGATACTGCAGTTGTTTTTGTGGATCTCCCTCGGCTTGTCCAATGTTTTCTAGATGTGGTAAGAATAAGATACCTGTATGTGTGTGTAGAGTGCTTCTTGAATTAATATAAATGCATTCTTGAATCATATGAATAACCACTGTACTCGTGGATCAATTACAATAAAATTGTTCTAGTTTAATCAGGATTTTACTATTTATGAGGCTCAAATAGAATTATTTGACGTAGAAGATACAGGTGGTACAAAAAGAAAAAAGAATCATATGAATATTAATTAGTGTTGTCTCAAATAGCTTTTTAATCTCTTGTAACAAAGTGTCTCTTATATAAAAGTACTTGGTGATTTAGTTGTGGGTTAGAAAGAGTATATATTATTTCCTTTTGACTTGTAAAAGGTCTTTGACTTGTTATGCTTCTTGCAGAATCAGTGGAAGGAAATGTTTCCGTGTTTGATATCTAAGGCGGCAACTGTTGATGTAATATGCAATGGAGAGGGTCCTGGCAGGAATGGTGCAGTGCAGCTGGTAAGGGGAAAATGTTACCACTGTGCTAGCTTTTGTTTTACATGGTTACCTAATTCTCTCAGTAATTAATTCTCCGCATCACACACAAAATTCACCGTACCACAAACCGTATGATGAATTTTCGTGTAATAATAATAATAATGTGAAAAGTGATCAACAGCGCACCTACACGAACTGCTTCCATTCCACGTGCCTGAAAACTATGTTCTCTTATATTGAATTCGCCGGGCCCTACTTAATGAAAGGTTTGATAAAACTTGAAAGTTTTAGTCAGATACACTAAATTGAAATGCCAAAAGAAAAATTAGTATGTGTCATATATAACCTCAATCGCTTTCATTCAACCAAGTGTTTCCAATAAAATTTATTTCCCGTTGTAAAACAGAAAGGACACTTCAAACGTGGATTTATAGATATGAAATTTCTTTTCTCTAAGTGGTCCAACCTTGACAAACAAAGAGAAAGGGTGGTTTCAAGCTGTTTTTGTACTTATGAATTTTTCATCCTAAAGTTATATATAAATGTTTAAGGTAAAAAATTTGAGTTGCATGTGTAAACTTACGCTTCCGCTTATAGAATTACGGTTTCTTAGCCCATTCATTTGATTTCTGTTTCAAAATGTAAGTGCTTATCACTTTTTTCGTGTCTATAAAAGACGACCTTTATTTATATCACACAAAGTATAGACAAAGTCACAGAAAATTTTAAAAAGATACTAGTAATTAATACACAAAAACTCGAATACCATTTATCACCGTTGGCATTTTCCTCTTACTTCCCCACATCTTATCCAATGTATGTGTCCAGCTGGAATGTCTCTCTCTCTCTCTCTCTCTCTCTCTCTCTCTCTCTCTCTCTCTCTCTCTCTCTCTCCTGTCTCTATGTGTTCTTTTATGAAAAAATATTTTCCTCTCAATGGCTAAATGCCAATCAAAAAGCACATAAACCAGTGTTTTATTACTTCTATATTATAAAATTCTTGAACATAGAAAGACAAGCATGACCTCGTTCTAAGTTTTAAGATATGAACACTGGACAGTGAAACTTTTGCCTGGAAGTACTAAAGGCACAACAAATTTAATTTGACAATAAAACTCTAAACCTTAATTTTGTATTGGGTGCAGATGTTTGCTGAGCTGCAAATGCTCACTCCTATGGTGCCCACAAGAGAAGTCTATTTTGTCCGTTACTGCAAGCAGTTGAGTGCTGAACAGTGGGCAATCGTTGATGTATCCATAGACAAAGTAGAAGACAACATTGACGCGTCCCTCGTGAAATGCAGAAAACGCCCTTCCGGTTGCATTATTGAGGACAAGTCCAATGGCCATTGCAAAGTATGTACAAATTCAAGTCCTAAATATATTTAGTTTACACTTTTGTTACATAAAGGACCCATAAAAATTTCAACCTCAATATTTTCTTTTTTTATTAAATCCCTTAATTGGTCATTGTATATATAGTCGGTGCAAGCAAAATCTAATTTATGAGAAAAATAAAATAAAATAGAGGGTGGGTACAACAACTGGGTGTTACTAGTAAGCTAACTAGTGTGTGAGTGTCACCATTGTAGCTAATTTTGTCGGTGGACATCGTGTAAATTAAGGATGCACTTTCATAGGCACCATTAGTAATCAATAATCATCACTTGAAAGAAGCAAAGCAATAAAATTATGGTGTTGATTAAATAAACGAAGATAATTAATATCTTGTGAAGATAAAAACATTTTTTTTAGTTTAGTAATTAGAAGAATTGGTGAAGGGGGTTTAGAATTATTGAAATAAAAAATGTAGCATAGACTAGACTACATCTTGATCTTTGTTTTTATCTTTAGGTAATATGGGTGGAGCACTTGGAATGCCAGAAGAGTGCAGTCCATTCAATGTATCGCACCATTGTGAACAGTGGCCTAGCTTTTGGGGCCAGGCATTGGATTGCGACTCTACAACTTCAATGTGAACGTCTAGTTTTCTTCATGGCAACAAATGTTCCCATGAAGGATTCAACCGGTGAGTAATAGATTCTAATAAGTTACGCCTAGTTTGTTATTATATAAATACTTAACTTAGGAGCAGCTACAAAATAAAAAGAGCGTTGCATGACAAAATGTTAGGTGTTGCCACGTTGGCCGGGAGAAAAAGCATTTTGAAGTTGGCACAAAGAATGACATGGAGTTTCTGCCATGCAATTGGCGCGTCAAGCTTCCACACATGGACTAAGGTTACAAGTAAAACTGGAGAAGACATAAGGATAAGTTCTAGAAAGAACTTGAACGATCCTGGTGAACCTCTTGGGTTGATATTGTGCGCTGTTTGTTCTGTGTGGTTGCCTGTCTTACCTAATGTTCTGTTTGATTTCCTGAGGGATGAAACGCGACGAACTGAAGTACCACTCTCTTGTCTCCTTTCCTTCTCAATCCTTTTGTCAATTTTGGTTAATCATTTGAATGGTTAAATGTCCTGATACGTATCACATTATCTTAGTGGGACATCATGTCAAGTGGTGGGACAGTGCAGTCCATTGCAAATTTAGCCAAAGGACAAGACCGAGGAAATGCCGTAGCCATCCAAGTAAGTTACTTCGGTTCAAATTTCAATAACTTACAAAATGAAAATGCAAAGTGCATTCAGGTAAAAAAGACATGGTTCTAAGTGAAATATGGTATTCTTCTGATTTGGCAGACAATTAAATTGAAAGAAAACAGTGTGTGGATACTGCAAGATAGCTGCACCAACCCTCATGAGTCAATGGTGGTATATGCTTCTGTGGACATTACTGGCATTCAGTCTGTGATGACAGGATGTGATTCAAGCAATCTTGCCCTACTGCCCTCAGGATTCTCTATTATTCCTGATGGTCTCGAGTCAAGGCCATTGGTGATTAGTTCAAGGCAGGACGAAAAAAATACCGAGGGAGGATCTTTGTTTACAATGGCTTTCCAGATAACCAATGTTTCTCCCACAGCCAAGTTAACAATGGAGTCTGTAGACTCGGTCAACACTCTTGTATCTTGTACATTGAGAAATATCAGAACAAGTTTACAATGTGAAGATGGTTAGTCAAAATCAGATTATCACCTGCTAGAGTCAGACTTTAATTAGCTGTGATAATCTTAGGCTCTCTATTCCCTTTTTTAGATGGTATTCGGTTTGGCAAAAGTAGCTTGCGTTGGTCCCCTTTCTCCGTTTCTGGGTTAGTTTTACTCATTATTCCACTACCAAGGAGTGTTGGTTGAGTTTGTATATCAGTATCTGCAGTTCTGTAGGTAGAAAGATAGACAAAAAGCTTTTAGAACCTAGAGTATTAAGTCTGGCGTGTATAGAAGTATCATTTGTTAATTCCTTACGCAGTTGGATTTTTGGTAGTAATTTTGATTATTCCTGCCTTACATGGTTGGTTTGATGGCTCAGATTGGAATTATTGACAAAAGGATAGTGAGCTAGTAATGACAAGTTACTTCACACTCAGGTTCTGCTCTAACAATGTAATAATCTTTTACGCAATCTTCACGAAGCTGTGCGGTTCATGTTTATGTCGGAAACAAACGTTACAGTTTGTTGCAGCCCAAATTATAAACATCCAAAACTGTGCATGTCAGGTTCATAAAAACAAACCAATTGAGCAAAAAAAAAAAAAAAGTTAATAAAACCAATCAGGTTTCAAAGACGGGACTCATCAGAGCAAAAGAAGGGGAGTAGAAAGTTCTAACTTAAGAAAAACAATAATTTGTCAGAACCGAGACTTAAGCACATGAAACCGATCATCAAACGTATTAATATTTATTTTTTTTTTTTTATAAAAAAAGATGATTTCGCTTGCTTCGTCTTTCTGGGTAATATATTTATCTCAGGTCTGGCACCCTGCACAGTTGGCAATGAAATTCTTCCAAAAGAAATGGTTACAAACATACAATCCCCGACAAGTATGGGCAGGTAATATACCGGTAACCAGGTCCTTGTTTCTAGGTCAGCTTCAATCTCTGTTTTGTCTCATGCATGTGTGCATGGTCTTTTATCTAAACCTCTTTGCACAATTTGGTTGCCATTACCATCAAATCACTCTTTATTTGAATTTCCCCCCCTTTCAAGCTATTGTTAGAAAGCTTAAAACCAAGTGCAAACCCTCTAGTATAGATGGTACAAGAGGCCCCCGTGCTAAACAAAGAAACCATGGACTATACATCTAATTCTAGGAATGACCTTATACGAAAGTACAGTGGAACCAAGTCCTATACTCCAATCGAGTGTTGGGAACACGAGAGTGACAAAATACTAGAGAGAACACCATCAATGGGCGCCAATCACAAGTGAACTTGATATCATATCTAATCCAAAAACTTAAGAATCTAGTTTAAGTCTTTATCAAATATATTTTGCTCAACATACCTATATCTATCAAATTTGGGACTTCTTACACAACTTGCACAGCAACACTTTTTGAGGATAACATCAAGATCATTGCATTTAATCTACGGCGCATTATTATTACTACAATTTAACTGGAATTTGCATTTTATTGACTACAGTACTAAGTTGTAAATGTAAAAGTAATGAATAGAAAAACATAGTCTTCCTTTATTGGGAGTGAAGCGATGCGTTGAACAGATTATAAGGGGAAAAAAATTGAGAGCTCAAGAGAGAAGGAAAACTGAAGCTACTATGATGGAAATTTAGCCATCAGAAACCTAAACGAACATTCCTTCAAAAACTTGTCTGTCACAATAATAAAATAAAATAACACTCCCATAACTTCACATTCCGCATTGAATGTTGATCAAAAGCCAATATCAGACATTTCATCAAACATTTAGAAAGTGCATTGAACAATAAAAGCTCTCGCGATAACAAAGCTAGCAAGATTCATTTCTCAATTTCATTTCGTTTGCACCAAATTATTCACTCTCAATTCATTTGTGCGTGAAATTAAAAAATAAAATTTCCTCAATTCACCGAACCCTCCAAATTATCATCCAGCAACTTAAATCAGAAAACCCTCACAAGTCACAAACACCAAAACAATAACGAATGAAATAAAAAACACGATTATATATTATAGCAGTCAGCTAGAATGATAAGAATTGCACATATAGCGAAGCTCGAAAACACAAGCAGCATCCAAATTACAACACATAAGCATAAAAGCGAATGCAAAAGAAGGATTTGGATAAAAAAAGTAGGCGTAGAAGAGAGTGAAATTGAGGTGTAACTCTGGAATCTAGGCCAGGGGCTGGGGCTGGGACTCGAAGGGAATGGAAAGCTCATCGGGCTGGGCCTCGGGCCTGTTGGAGGACCTCTTGGGAACGGGGAGTGCGAGGAAGGCCTTGGTCTTGCTGATGGGCCTGGTCTTCTGGAGCTGGACGATGTCGCCGACTTTGAATTGGTTATCGGGGTCGTGGGCCTGGTACTTCTTCTTCTTCCTCACGCGCCTCTTGTACTTTGGGTGAGGGGCCAGCCGCACCACCTCCACTGCCACCGTCTTGTCGCTCGTCGAGCACACCACTTTTCCCTGCATTGTCTTCATCGCATTGATTTGAGGCAGCAAACTCGGCGGGGCCCAGTGGGTCTGAGTCACCGCCGAACTGGGTTTCGAGAGAAGGCTGGAGCCATGGCCATGGCCGTTCAGAAATGGGGTTGAGAGTTTGAGAGGGAGCTGCACAAGCCACATTTTCTTATCTCTTTCTCCCCAAAGACACTGCACACACTTTTTTCTCTATCTCTTTTCATTCTGTGCGGCTGCGCTGCACTTTAATATGCTGCACCATCTTCTCTATTTTTTTTATTTTTTTATATATACTTAAAGTAATTTTATTTTTAAAATTATTATTATTTTTTAAATTCTTGAGAAATTAAAAGAAAAACTATTTTGTCTTTTAAAGAAGTTGATTCCTAAAAATTACCTGATTATGTAAACAAAAAATAATAAGAGTGTTCATGATTTATGTTGTCTCACTAACCCATTTTTATTTGAAATTAATTTTGATGAATTCAAATTTTAGAATTAGAGCCAATATGTTTTAAACAAAAATGAGTTATACTTAGATTTATGTCAGTTTAGTTTGGTGTGCTATATTTTTAAAAAAATGTATATAATTTAAAAATAATTATGGATATTAATAAGAGAGTACCGGCAGTATTTTTTTCTTGAGAGTAAAGTTAGAACCACTTTGTATAATTTTAAAGATTTTATGCGTTTTTTTCATTTTTTTTGTTTACTGACACGCTGAATTCGTCCAAACAAATTGATTAAATGCGAAAAAATGAGTATAAAAAGTTCATATATTTAATTAGAGAGAAGGTGGGAAATATATCAAGAAAGATGATGAAGTATTGTACCAATGTTTTTACAGCCTTAAGCAAAAAGAGAATGAATTCTTCATGACGAAAAAAAAGAAAAGCTTAACAAAGTTTCAAGATTTTTTTTTATATATTCTATTAAAAAGTCACTCAAATCGATCGAAATCTATCCTACCGAATAATCTGTTAAAATTTGTATGCTTTTTAATACTATTAAACTTTTTACAAGTTATAAAAAATCTCAATTAAATACCATAAATTTTAACATTCATTTTAAGAAAATCTTGATACTCTTCATTGGATATTACATTATTTTTTTTTATTATTGCAAATATATATAGTCTAAGATTATATACAGGATAAAGTATTAATATATTATTACTTTATAATAATAAAAAAACGTTTATTTTTATAAATATCTATGTTAAATAATTATTTTATAATTCCTAGCTATTGTCTAATTAATTGATAAAATTAATAAATTTAATTGAACTACATTACTGCTTTATAAATTATTATATTATTAAAAAGTTTGTTTTTATGATAATTACTTTAAAAGTAAAATTAATTAATTGATAGTATAAAAATCTGTAACCGGCAGTGTATCAAATTAACCTGTAAATTAATTTACTTATGTCGTATAATAAGCTAATCCTCTGTATAAAAATAATGCATCTCCTTATACCTTGCAGCTCGATCAGCAAAAGTAGTATATTATCTTTACAAAGAGATGTAACTAAGTGGGTAGGCTTATCCATCTTGGAACCACGTGGCATGACATGAATGAATTGCAAAATCTGCACAAATAAATGAAGTTGGCCACGTGGCAATGAAGATGAGATTCAAGCAACATATCAAAACCAAAGCATTTGTGTGTCTGTGTGTGCGCCCCTAGCAACTGATCATACAGAAAGCCATGGCTTCTCTGGCAAGCTTAGCTGTTGTTCAACCATCTACTGTCAAGGGCCTTGCTGGATCTTCCCTTACTGGAACTAAGCTCTCTTTCAAGCCCTCTCGCCAGAGTTTCAGACCCAAGAATCTCATGTGAACAAATTGCACTATGATTATCGATTACTCTACAAGAGATTTAATTAAATCAACATGCATGCATAGTACTCCTCTTCTTTTTTGTTTTATATGTTTTCTGAAACCAAAAAAGGCCTCTATAGGTTCTAAATGTACGTGGAAGTTTAATATCAATTACAGGAGTGGTGCTGTGGTAGCAAAGTATGGTGACCAGAGTGTGTACTTTGATTTGGAGGATCTAGGCAACACTACTGGTCAGTGGGACTTGTACGGCTCCGATGCAACTTCACCCTACAACCCTCTTCAGGTTCGTTTTTCCTCTGTGCACCTCTTATTATTTATTCATTTAACTAAGAAATGGTGCGAATGATTAGGGTCCTAACTAAGGCATAGGAATCAATATTATTGGATAGTTTCATGTTTGACTTTTGAGTGATGGAATGGCAATATCCTAACTAAGGCTAAATGATTTTGTAATCTGAGGAGAAATACATTCGTCATAATTTATAATTCAATTTCCTTAACTTGCATAGGCTATGCAACTAAGATCCAACCAACACTGCTCCTTGAGCTAATTAAGATTAACTGAGCTTGTATCGTGCATCCACGTGGTAGTGATATTTATGTCTACTCCTGGGATGGGCTTAGAATTTGTTGATCTAATATATACATTATATAAGTTCCTTCTGCTTTAACCCTTTAAAGTCCAATTCATGGATTATCCTATGACTCTTAGGGCCTGTTTGTGTGTAAATTTCTTTAGAAGCACTTCAAGAAGAAGAAAGTGAGAAGAAAAAAATAAAATGAGCTTCTCCATAAACTAAAATGAGTTTTCCATTAGCTAGTTTATAGATGTCATCTCATCTTTTAGAGAAGCTATATTTGTGAGATTCTAAAAATTAGCTAATAGAGAACTTATTTTTGTTTATGGAGAAGTTCATCTCATTTTTTTCTTCGTATTTTTTTCTTTTAGAAGTATTTCTAGAGAAGCTTACCCAAACAGGCTCAGTCTTGAGGAGGGATGTTGTCATGGAAATGACCTTATGTGTGTATATGTTTAGGAGGGGCCCCCCAAAATTAAGATTTTTTTTCCCTTGCACGACTTAGTCCTTGATTGAAAATGCAAACTTGTATAATATCACTCTCATTGATATGGACTTGCAGAGCAAGTTCTTCGAGACATTTGCCTCTCCATTCACAAAGAGGGGATTGTTACTCAAGTTTTTGAGCCTGGGAGGTGGTTCCACCCTGGCATACTTCAGTTCCACAGCTTCAGGTGACATTCTACCAATCAAGAAGGGCCCAAAACTTCCACCAAAGCTAGGTCCCCGTGGCAAGATCTAATTTAGTTTCCCAATTCCATCTGTTTAGCTCCTTCCCCCTCCCCTTCTTCTTTTGAATTGAACAACGTGTATATCTCTGCTTGCATATAATGTGTAAGTACACCTTAAGCCTACTTCTATTAAATGGTGTTCATTTCCGGTCCAATAGAGTGTTCAGAGTAATAATTATTTACTTTAGCAACTTTAAGAGAGTTTCTGAGTTAAAAAATAGTAACCTACCAGTAAGTGATCACTCACCACTAATAATGAAACTCAAGATCTTTTAATTAATGCAGTTGCCTTGATTTCCTTGGATGATCCTAATTTATGGAAAGTAAAACTAGTACAAGTTGTATGTTACACACATTGGCCTGTGAATCAATACAGCATGATCTCTACATCAACAATGTCACAGAAAGGAAAGGTGAGTTAAAAGGTCACGGGGAAGGACAAACATGATACTTGTGGAAGGTATTGTCAAAAATCACATCTCGGTGCCTACCGGACTACAAATCCTTCTTATATACAATGCTTCAAAGCCGATGACTTTGTATGCTCATTCGTATGTACAAAAGGAAAGAATTGATCAAGAATCCAACAAACACCTATGGGAGTCCGATGTGCTTTTAATGACGCGATGTGGGGCTTCTCATGACTCCCAAGGTCTCAAGATATGACACCTTCTTGTTGGTCACTACGGTTGGAAGTTTTTGCTGCTTTGGATCATCGTCTTTGCACAAGTCATCTGAAATTGCAAAGGGGTCCTTCTTCATGTCTGCGTCACCTTGATCAGAGCCCCAACCCATAAAATCTGACAGTGTCATTGAACCAGGTTCTGCACTAGCCTTGTCTATTTCTTCTCTAGAAGGCCTTGAAACTGAGCTTATCCTTCTCCCTGATAGATTTTGGGATTGAATTTGATAATCTGCTTGGAGTACATCATCTATTCTTGAAAGTACTGTAAAAGCCAAACTTTCCAATATTCTTGAATAGCTTTCTAGAACAGCTTGCCCCACATCCTGCCAACACAACAAATCCTTTATGATGTTAATTCATGCAACACAAATGAAAAGGAATCCATATATGATGTGTGTCTAGGTATTAAGACCAAAACTAGAGTATGCAAATAGTGGATAACAAAACTCAAGCTTCGCACAGGACATGCTCTTACCCTGTTGTATTGGATTTTGCTTATATCCAATGCAGATTGAGGAAGGCCAGGGAACCGGTGCTTTAAGAGAAGTAATATGGTTTCTGCTCTCTCTTCAAAGAGCTCCCTTTTTTCCAAACTCACTGCAGAACCCCAAGCAGATTTGGAATCTTTTTGGTTCATCTTTCGCTTCCAAATCACTATTGATGCTTCAATTCTATTCTTGAGATCTAGGATTTTATGCTCTGATGATAAGTCCATGGTTGATAGGAACTGGTCAGGATCAAAAAATTCAACTGTTATACTCCTGTAGTTCGAGTCCCCTAGACTTGCTCTTCCATTCTGTAAATGAAGAAAAGGAAAAAATATAAAAAAAAAATTATGTAAAAAAGATGTCACAATGTTGATCCAGGTGCTAACTTTTAAGCATTTGTTGGTTCTTTTTGTCTCACCTTGGGTAGAGAGTCAATATAGCTTTCAGGGATCTCCATTTCTGTTAGAATTTGGGCATTTATTGCCATGGCTGCTTTAAGTACTTGATTAACACAATCTTTCTGATACTGCAGAAATTTTCTAGCCATATCAGATAGACCTTCTGCAGGAACCTTAGGGGTAGGTAACCACCACTTATCATCATTTTTTGTCTTTGCACTGTCTTGATCTGAATCATCTGAATCTTTTGACACATAATAGAACTCATTTTGATCTTTGAAATTATCCAGACATTCCTGTTCATCATTAGTAATTGTTAAAGATAATTAACAATCAATTCAAACTTATAAAAGAATAATGATCACATTTAGCTCAAGGGGTAATTAAGGTTACTGATCGTTCTTACAAGAAGCATTGCATCAAGCTTGCGCAAGGCAGGGACATTCATGTGGAGGTCCGTTCGTTGTCTTGTCGTCATAATCTATTCAATGTAAAAATCAGGTTCAATCATATAGCAATTATTATGACGATAGGAAGAATGACACATAGATATTTAAATAGAAAGAGGGTTACCTCCATATTTGAACCATCCTTAGACTTTTGTTGTGAAGGAACCATTTCAACAATGTAATCCGTGACTGATAGAAGCCAATCAATTTCTTTTCTCCATTTTGCTTTTCTTTCTGCCGGCATTGGTTCTAGGCGCTTTTGTTCACCAAAAATTGAAGCTGCGGTTTCAATGAGATAAGAATTATTAGAACATATTATGATATGTTGCAAATATTTGTTCATTACAAATCAATCACTATGGAAAGAAATTCAAAAGAGAAAAATTAAAGTGAACGTACCAGCAAGGTTTGTGAATGCATTTGACAGTGCCAAAGCCGACGAAACACCCTTTCCTCCACCGGACATGTCCTCACCCAACAACAGTTTGGCAAATCTCTCCTTCATCTGTTCCATATCTGAATTAAACCCAGCCATGAATGTCAAATTTAGGCAAGTCATCAACATAAAATTATAGATATTTTCCAGATCTCTCTTTTTTGCATGGAAATTTTTTTATTTGTAAGATCAAATAGCAATAGTATTCATTAATTCACCTTGCAATAGCTTCTCTTTGGCTTCCTTCAGTGCAATTTCCTCCTTGCTTATGACCCTTACTTTGGGAATCATCTTATCTAAATCATTAAGAGGCTTTGATCCTTGACTTCTTGATGACGCTGCATCATCCTCTGTAGGTTCCAATATGGTAGCAGTGTCAACGCTAAGGCTCTTAGTATGCCTCCCAGTGCCCTCAAATATCCCTCTGAAATTAAACAGTTTGGCCTTGTAACCTTCCTCCTCTTGTTCCCCTGCTCGAACCATGTTTGTGTCTTCTTATTTTTTATACTTTTCCTAGGAAAGTTTAACTTTTGAGGTGTAACCTAGCAAAAGAACAAAACATGGGGTGTCTTAAGACCCTGCAGGGAGAGATAGTGGCCGGGAGAGAAGGAAAGTAGCAGAGGGGGAAGCCAAAGTAACGAATGAAATGGGAGTTGTATTTTTTCTTCCTTTTTTACATTTTGGAGTTGGTGAGTTTGAGAAAAGAGTGGAGGTGGTTTGTTTGATGTTTTTTTTTTTGTTAGCCTTTCTTTTTTGAGCTGGGTTCTTTGAACGTGGGGTGCATGTTGTAATGGGGGTTTAAGAGTGAGAGAAACAAAATTTGCATTATTATTATTTTTTAATGCTAGGAGAATTTTGCTTTGGCAAAGAGGGGGGAAATTGGATGGTTATTGGTTAAGGTTCTAATTTAAAGGTCAAAGATAAAGATAGCTAAAGATCAGGGAAGACAGACATGCACGCTTAACCAATTACTACAAATTTATAATAACCGACCTCATACCCTTTTCTTCCTTCAGTGGACCTTGACGATGCCTTTGTCTTGTTTAAGAATGTTGTTTTTACTGCTTGTGAACTCCAAAATCTTACAAGTTTTTTTTTTTTTTTTTTGCCACCTACACATATCTCGAGTCTTTTATTGGATTTCATTATCATATCATATCTCCTATCCTGTCATTACACAATTTTTTTAGTATGGCGTTACGAAACTTCTTTGCTTTAAATTTAGTTTATGTCTGATATAGTTTGGGCTAAAATTAGGTAAGTAACGCAACTGCCACGTCTCAAACAGAAAAGAAAAAGCACTCAATTCAGTGATTAAAATTTGATTTCTTACCAGTCAAATCTTTTGGTTCTTTATTTTATTTTTTCACTTGACCATCTATCTTTTAAAAAATATATTTCAATTTCTTTATTTTTTAAAATTATTCAAAATGTTCATTTTGTCAATTTAAAGTTTATTTAGTTAAATAGTATGCAAATAGTGAACCACCACAAAATGAACAAACCCAAATTTTTAAATTGAAAATGAGAAACCTAAATCTCAAATTGAAAATTACATATCTAGGGCATTTTGCACATTTGAATCTTCCTCTAGAATTTGTTGTTTCCAAACTTGGTGCTGCAATTTTCGACGTTTTTCAACAAATTTGGGCAGTTGGATTTCTGGTGTGGTAGGTTATGGATCAAGGTGCACTACTGGTCTTGGTGCGTTGGCCATGCAGTCAATTTCGTCGTCCATAACGAAGCACGGATGGGAATTGCTTTGCGGGATAACAACATCTTGGTGTTTGAAGAAGATGATACACACACTCCCAAAATGCAAGAGGAGGAGGTTCTGCAGCTTAAGGTATGAAGAAAGAGAGGAGGAAGGAGAAGGGAAAAGTTAAAGAGATAAAATTTATATTTTATGACTGATTTTTAACCGGTAATACTTCTATTTCATTATCAACGTTAATTTTGAATGGATGGAATCATCATTTTGAATCAATTTTAAAAGATAAAGGATCAAAATAATTTTTCTAAAATATAAAGGATTAAAATAAACAAAAAGATAAAGATAAAGAATTAAGACAAAGGGTCACTAAAGAAGTGGTAGATTTGGATAACTAATAATCATATTCTAAAAAATGAGGCATAGAAAAAGGACAACAATTTTTTCCAATAACATCCAAAACATCGTTTAAGTCGAATCTTAATTAAACCAATTAACCAATTCCTTACCTTTTTGATGAGATTTCGTTACTTTAGTTTGACACTGTTTTACTAACCAAAAAAAAAAAAAAGTTCTATCTGTGTAAAATTAGCTCATTTGACCTTTCTTATATCATGTTCTCTCACTTACGTTTTTATTTATTTTATTTTAATATTTAACCAAAACTGGTAGTTGAATTAACATCCCTCACGCTGTTCTTTGTTAGTTGGGCTTGGGGACCAATTTTGCGTTAAAACAAATGCTTTGCAAGAAATTTTTTGTTGGGTTTCTTTTCTTTCTTTTTTTGGTATCATCTGTGATGGAACTTCTTTACCGGTGAGGGAGCAGTCCCCCACATGTTTAGAAAATATTGCTGCATGATATTAAACGTTATGACTCTAAGAATGATAAGCTGCAATAATAAAATGGTAGATTATTGAACAAAAATAGTTTTAAAAAAATGGGTTAAGATTAATCAATATTGGATACTAAACTTGATGAACTTACATCTTTAATAATTATTAAATTTGATTAATCTAACTATTCTATTAAAAATTATCATAAAATATATTAAGTGCATAAAATAATGTAAAAATTAATTAATGTTTCCCTATACCACTTTATTTTAATCCATAATATATTGTTTAAAATATAAAAAAATATTTTATATTACAAATTTATAAATATTTGAACTATTTAAATTCTAAAATTTTGTGTATTGGTATATGTAATACAATTCAACTATTGAATTGCTAAAATTAATATTTAAGAAAATTATTGATGGTACAGTTTTCCCAAATTTAACACCTGATGCACACAATCGCCTTTCTTGTCTGACCTCTAAAAGTTTTCCATCAAGACTAATGTACTTTTAGCCTCCTATTTATCATAACTAATGTATAGTTTTGATCTCCCAATAATTTTTTGAACAAATTTTGTTCCTTGATTTTATAAGTATTATAATTAAAATTGTATACCAGTTTAATCTATCCTACTTGAAATTTTCAGATTCTCTTCAACGTAGGGAACTCTTTGGAGGAATGCATCAAATTCTTAAATTATTATTTGGCTTAGTTAAAATGACTTTACTCGCAACTCCTAGAAAAAGCAAAAAAAAAAAAAAAAAAGACTTGGTGCTGTCGTTGCTTCGCTGTGTGAGGCTAAGGAGGGCTTGAAACATAGCATTCAGTAATTATATGCAAGTGTATAAATATTATGATGGTTGGATTTCATCTAGGACGAGGGTGGTTTATGTGTTGACCTTCACTTTCTTTCTTCTTTCTTTCTTTCGGGAATTGATAATTGATTGAATACGGCGCTTGAAGTAGCAACCGCTTAATTTGTATTCCACTATAGATTATATAGATCATAGAATAGACGTCACGGCACAGCTCAGGTATCTAACCTGCTGCAAAACCATGGCAAAAGATGCTCAGAAGAACGCCGATTACAATTGGAGGGTGGTGAGTGTTTATGAACGTAATTAAATCCAAGCTTTATAGTATATGTATCCATTATTTAATTTTGTTGTAGGCCTGTGAAGAAAAGTTAAAAGATGATGTGAGGCGCCTTCAAGAAGAGAATGAATATCTCAAGAAGTTGCTGGTACGTTGATTAAATAAAATCAAGATTTCTAATTTGTTAAACGATTCTTTTTTGTCTTCGTTTCAGTGGAATTCACCAAATAGTTGGTTGGAAAAGCAAAGAGGTATTTTATTTTATTTTCCTTTTCCTTGATAAGTTCAATTAGATTTTGCTCCATCAATTTTTGGTTAACATTATTATACGTTGTTCAGCGGTAGAATTGGTGAAAGAAGAAGATACGGAAATGGCGGTGGAGACGCAAGTGGAAGAAGAATGCGGCCCATCAGTTTAGGGCCCAACGACAGAGCCCATGACTAACTCATCCAACCAAACCAACAATCACGGACGGAGGTATGTGAAAATCTTAATGCCACGCTTCCTTCAATTCATTGTGACAAAGACCAATGCCACATCTGTCTGTGGAGTGTGGAGAGTGGAGACTAGACTACAATACTTGCCTTGTATTGGATATGGATTGCATATATTAATTGCCTAGTATCAGTTGTATCTACTTGTGATTTTTTTTTTTTTTGGTTTGAAGAATAAAATTACTTGTTTAACCTGTTGCAGATACATGTTATGCCTTTTTTCTTTTTTTCTTTTGAAATGAAATTAGTAATTATATATATATATATATATATATATATATATATATATATATAAGAACCTAGGCATACTAATACTACAATTTACTTTGAATCTTGCTTCCAACACTTTTATTACACTTGTACTTTCCACTAGATAGTTTTTAAAAATGTTAACAATGCACTATTTTGAACATATTTTTTATTGGATGAAATTTATTAAAAATATAATTTTTTTAGATTTCACTTATTATTTAATTTTTCATAATTTTATAATTTTTAATATAAATTTTAATAAATGATAGAGTATGGATCAAGAATATGTTAAAGAGTGTTATGTTAATATATATATATATATATATATATATATATATATATATATTATTCTACTGTTACCTACTTTTTGTCATGATCCATGAGTAACGTAAGTCGAGAATATTGCAAAGGTAACCCACAAAGGCCTGTAATTGTATTGTTATTACAGTCACTTTCATGTTTCTATGACGACCTAACCATATTTTGTTATCCAATCCAATATCGTAGAATAATTTTATTAAAAGAACATATTATTTTTATTAAGCCTATTAATTAAAAGATAGCAAGCATTGGATCGTATGAGCTGCGGATCCCTTTTTTCTTAAGAAAATGGAGTCAATCGGGGTGCTAATGACTTGCCCAATGCACAGTTACATCGAAGAAGAGCTCGCAAAACGCTTCAACCTCTTCAAACTCTGGCACTATCCCTCGTTCTCCGCCTTCGCCCAAGCCCACGCCCATTCCATTCGCGCCCTCGTCGCAAGCGTCAAAGTCGGAGTCCACGCCGCCACCATCGATTCCCTTCCCAACCTTGAGATTGTCTCCACCTACAGCGTCGGATACGACAACATCGACCTCCACAAATGCAGACACAGAGCCATCCCCGTCACCAACACGCCCAACGTTTTAACCGACGACGTCGCCGACGTAGCCATCGCCCTCGCCTTGTCCCTCCTCTGCAGAATTTGTCCCCGAAATTCCACTTGTCAATTCACACCAAAGGTTTTAATTTAATTTATATCCTCAAGAATTTTATTTTCATATTCTAACTTGCCTGTTACATAATTTGCGTATTTTTATATTTAGCTTAGTGGTAAAGCGGTTGGAATAGTTGGGTTGGGAAAGATTGGTTGGGCGATTGCGAAGAGAGCTGAGGGTTTTGGGTGTCCAGTTAGTTACCATTCCAGATCTGAAAAATCAGAGACAGGGTATAAATATTACTCTCACATCATTGATTTGGCGGCTAACTCTGAAGTGCTCTTTGTGGCGTGTACCCTTACTGAAGAAACGCGTCACATTGTGAACCGTGGGGTTATTGATGCGTTGGGCCCGAAAGGGATTCTGATCAATGTTGGGCGAGGCCCGCACGTGGATGAGCCCGAACTCGTGGGCGCGTTGATTGAAGGGAGACTAGGTGGGGCGGGCCTTGATGTGTTTGAGAACGAGCCGGAGGTGCGTCAAGAGCTGCTGGGGCTTGAGAATGTTGTGATGACCCCTCATGTGGGGACTGACACTGTGGAAACTTGCATTGCAATGGGAGACCTTGTAATTGCTAACTTAGAGGCACACTTCCTTGGCAACCCACTTTTGACACCAGTTGTTTAGATCGGTGGCTACGACCTTCAGAGACCTTAGTTACATTGATTTTATTCAAAATACAACTTGTTCCTTACCGTGTCTTTTATCACTTCATATTCCACTTTATGGTTCATATCATTCATCCATCACAATTAAACCCAAATTCAAGAATCGATTTGCTACTTCTCTGAAAAATATCCCGTGCTACACTACACTCCCGACATTTCAATTTCAATTTGTTGCAATCAAACCATCTTGTTATTTTTTTGTACCAACTACAGATGACTTACGCAGTTCAGTGAAAATCATCCATTCGACTTCCTGTTCACAAAATGCACATCAAGAAGACAAAACTATCATTTAGGGTCATTTTCTCCGTTAATTATCATTTGACGGTTCCTTTTAAATTATTCCTGAAAAAAGATAAGTTATAACATATCTTATAATTTCTGAATTGAAATTTGTATCTTCAATATCCCTAAAAAATAATCGACAAAATCACAACATTATCTCCTATATCTTAATTTTTCTCTATTTCTCCCTAGCACTTGCAATGGACAACCTTTTGATCAAAACGCTTCCGAAAATCTCATCTTCGAAGAACAAGCGAACAAAATGGAAAACGCATGAACGCGCATGTAAGAAGCTTCAATGGGTCATTTTTCCTTTGAAACCCTAATGTTTGTTTCAAGACGAGTTATTGCTTTCGTTTGCTTTTTTCCTTTCTTACATGCATTATTGTTTTGTGGAATTAATGTTAGTGTTTTTTTTTTTCAACATGCATTTTCTATTGCAGTGTTGTGGTGTTGCCTTCGTAACTTTGATTTCTCTATGGTTGATTATGTAAAGTATGATTTTTTAAATAAATAAAAAAAATTAGTCTTGAATGGAATGAATAGTGCTACATGCTTCAAAAACGTGCTACACGCTTAAAAAATTGAAATTTCTAAGATAATTAAATTAGAATTTTAAAAGACATGAGTCATGACCTATTGGTGTTGAAAGGTTGTTGTTGTTTCTTATAAATGAGTCATTACCCATTGTTTCTTACGAATTACCCAACTTGAAAAATTCTTTAGAAATATTTTAACGGAATTTGTTGTTTAATAGACAAATATGAAGAACAAAGGACAAATGGTTTTGTGTAAGAAAACCAGATGAAGTTTTTTCACCATAAACAAGAATCAACAAGTATTTCCTTCTTTTATTTATCCAAAACAAAATCTACAAGTAATATCATGGCTTCTTTTCTTTATTTTTCGGGAACAACGTTGTGGAGAGATTAAGTCACATTTTTGGAATAACTTCAAGCCAGAACTTCGTAGGAGGTGACCATTGTATGATGTTAAAAGAAACAGACATAGAGTAAGTGTAAAACTGATTGGAGAACAACCTTTTATGACATGAGGTTGGTCAGAACGAGGATGTTCTATAATCTCATTGGCAATCAATCTATCATATTTCGTTATGTGGATCATTCAAGGTTTCATATAACTATTTGTAGAAATCCATTTTGTACTCTACTAACACCAAGTCATCCAGTAAGTGTGCTTCATTCGTTGCAAGAAGAAACAAGTTTTTGATGGCTGAAACCACGATAGTCAATTAGCATGTTTATGTGATTAAAAAAGAGTTTACACTCAGTAAAAAATAATGTAATGGTGCAACCACATATTATTTTGTGTTCTTATTTTCTTGAAATAGAAAGATATCTATGCAAATGCTTAAACATATAGCATGATATTGTTAGTGTTGCTTCATGCCTTAATCAATTTTGGTTTTGGTTGGTTTTTTCTCCTTATTCTATTGGTATTGTAGTTTTGTTTTAGTCATTGCCTTTTGCTTCAATTGCTATGTTGTATTAGCATAATGGTTACTTCTCATAATGTAAATGTATACTTTTATTAATGGTAATATTAAAATGAGACAAATATTTTAATTTTTGTTGGATGCGCATCTACTTTTTCATTATGTACACTTGCTTTATTTCTTTATATATGTTGGATATATTGGTACAATATAACATGACATTATTTTTTTATCTATAAAATCTATATTATAAATAATTCTTAAACAATAATTGTAAAAAAATCGTGGATTGCGGCGGCTACAAAAACTAGTTTCTTCTGACAACGGGTAGAGAGTTTGAAAAAAAAGAACATAATATTATCCAGAATATTCAGATAATTCTAAGGGGGCCTTATCCGAAACACAATAAGAAAAACTGAAGAAGATGAACTTTATCATAAACATAGTAGCTCAATATTTATCATATATACAAAATCAAAATGAGCACAGATGACATAGCAAAGCACCCTTGAAAAACATTAAAAGGGTCCAATTCATAATGACTCGGGAATCTCTGCTCATATTTTTGCCCCCACGAATACCAACATTCATCAACTGTTTTTCATCTATTGCCCTGGTGGAACTTTATTTACAGCCAGACATAACCCGGGGATCCTCTATTACGATTAGATAAGATAAGAAGCCCCTTTGAAGATGAGGAAATTGAGAGTCTCCAAAGTAAAGTACACGAAAGTTCCCTTAGAATGGGTGAAAAAACACCCAAAACTTGATCCCACCACACACTGCCATCCAGAACCATACTTTGTATCAAACTCCTGCCAGTCAAACAGACCATAATAAACTCAGTCAACGACCAACCACAAACTTCTTTTATCTTGTGTTGTGTTACAGAAAAATGACACTAAAATTAGTCTTCCAGATACGCACATGACATTAAATCGACTTTTAAATTTTAGACAGTAATTTAATGTTAAAAATATAAGCTTATCCATTCATGTCTAGAAAGAACAACTTAATGTTGTGTATCATTGAAGGAGGAGAGAAAAAATGTTACCTTTTTGATGTGGGCAGCAATGGATGTGCAATCAAAAACATCATAGAGATCCAGAGCTTCAGAAGCGGATGCCATGGCTTGGATCTGCATCTTATCTGGCATGTCAGTATCCTCTATCATAGCTTTACCTTCTAACATGTTGTCCAACACTACAGAGCAATAATATGTCACTCCTAAAGAGCCTTTATGTCTATATATGATGTCTCAATTTTCTTTCCAAGCGAAAAAAGAGAAGGAAGAATGGCTTTAAACTAAACAAACCCATTCCAAGTGTGAGGGAATCACTCAAAATGACCATAAAGCTGGCACTGTGGCACATAGTCCAACTTTTTTGTCCTTACTTCTGCTTTGTTACAGACATTTTTGGCCTTATTATATAAATGGACACCAATAAATAACTCCATCTCATTACCTCTCTCATGCTTTTTCGTCATGGTCGTGCTCACGGACTCATTGTGTCATACTAGGAAATAGGTGCCGAAGAGGAGTAAGGAAGTAAGGAACTATATATTATGGATAAAGCTGGTGAGGCCATAAATAAAAGGAATTTTGTCACTTTGGTAATTTTGGTTTTGGCTAGGTGCATTGCTTCTTGGAAATTGGAAATTGGAAATTGGATTGGATTGGACTAATAACCCATCCTATGAGTTTTGTTTTTTTCTTTTCTTTTATTAATAGGACAAATTTAAAAATTATTCATTACACTTTGTTTGGTAGAGAATATAAAAGAAGACAATGGAATAAACATTTATATTAAAGAAAAATAAGTGAGGAAAGAAAAGAAAAAACCGCGTCCTACACTAAAATTGATTCCTCTTAATTTGGGCAGAATGCTGCAATATAAAGAGAAAAAGAGTTTCAGAAAAAAGAAAGAGAAAAAGATTAACAATATTATTATATGTTTTATTGGCCTTTTGGGTGGCAATGAATTAAAATGACATTGACTCGTCTGTTATCGATGCAATAGATAACTATGTTAAAAACATATAAATTGAAACTTTACCATAAATTATACTTGTTAAATAATATTGAAAATTATTGATGAAGTTGATGTTCTTAATTTTATTTAACAACATTGTAAATAATAAAGAGACAGACGATGGTGATGAAGACTTTGATGTACGTATACCATTTGAAGGCAATGAAGAAAAGGATGAAAACCAAAGTGCAATTCCTAATCGCTATACCTTATTGCTAGAGTCGTCTGAAAACATGAATCCTCTAATTAATCAATATCAAAACATAAGCTCGAATAAACATTGTAGCGCATTATCGTCCACACATGATCTTAAACATTTCCAAAATGTTCATTAACCATGGAATTTTTAATTAGATGATATTTAATGCACTTTAAGGTGGACAAATATCTAATAAGTTTTTTTTATCATAAAAAACAAAATTTAAATTATGCAGTTTCATAAAATACAAATATCTAAAAGTTTATGAACTATGTTTGTCCAGTCTAATAATTATCACCGGTCGATAAAAATAAATAAAAAATACTCGCCCGGTGAACGTGTGACTTGCTAATTGCAAGTCTCCTGTGGCATACGAAATGTATGTTTCTCAGTCCTCACTTTGTCATGCCTTTACTTTACCTATCCTTTAAGACAGACATCAACTTGAAAGAACACTAGTTTAACATCTTTTTCTTTTTTTTTTTCTTTCACTGCGCTAGTTTAGCAACTCTTAGAAACCTATTTGTGTCAAATATGAAATTATTTGATCAGACATACATTACAATTTATCCAATTATTTTGCTCTCGTCTTGATTATTTATCACTATTCCACACATATTCTAAATTGGAAACACAACAATGATAAATCATTTTGTCGGTTTAATGATTTATGAGTTATGACTGTGATACTGATGCTGACGCAAAAGGCATATGCAAGACCGACAAAATTGTAAAATTTCATAGCATATCAAACATTGAAAAATTTAAATAAATAATTTGAAAAATAAGACTGTTTTAAAAATATTTTGAAATTTGGGACAGTAAAACACATTCAATTTGGGTGTATTTAAATAAATCCAATTTAGGCGTGTTTTACATAGTTGTGACACATGTCATGCATGTGCAATGTTGAGTGAACTTCGAACAGTCATAACTTTTGATAAGAATGTCTGATTGAGACGTAGTTTGTGTCAAAACGCTTGAGATTGAGAGATGAAGGGTTGGAAAAAATAGTTAACTCGGCCTTCCTCTCTTAATTTCGAGCGTTTTTGACATAAAGTAAGTCTCGATCGGACATTTCTATCAAAAATTATGATCGTTTGAAGGACATATCGTATGCTTAATTTAAGCTAATTTTTTTACAGACATTAAGATGTAAAAATGAAAACATCAACTTAGAAAATCATGGGTGAATTAAAAATTATATGCAGTAATGGATTTGAACAGATTAAATTGAATTTTGACTCAAATCTTAAAAAAATTGAACCAAAATCAAAAACTCAAAAAGTATATCTAGATACAAGTTATTTTCATGAAAATTAATGTTTCATAAAATTAAAATAGATAACATTTTTATGGATTCAGTTATAAAAATAACAAAGTTAATAAAAAATTAGTCCAAATTAGGTAATATTTTTTTGGTATATCTATTTACCAAAATTAAAATTATACTGTAAATTTTTAAACGATTTCAGTTAAAAAATTAAAAAATCATAATATTATGGTAGCAACACTAATTTCAAAAATTATATTGTAAATTTAAAAATTGATTTTAAAGTCGTACGCTAATTTTGTTCTCTATTTCAGTCACTAACACTTTTTGCGACAGAATATTGTGGTTGCAAACATTTAAAAAAAAAAGTGGTCGTTAACCACAATATTTTATCGCAAAAAGTATTAACAACCGAATTAGCAACGGAAATGATCACTCCTAAATTAGGCGTGTTTAAACACATCTAATTTAAGCGTGTTTGATAGCCCAGATTTCAAAATTATTTTGAAACAGTCCTACTTTTCATATTATTTATTTAATTTGTATTATTTATTTAAATTTGTCATGAAACATTTATAAAAAAAATATATATATATTTTCTGAACATTAAAATCTTCAGCATTCTCAATTTTAAAGTGTCATTTTTAAATTTTTTTAATGAATATAAAATAAAAACACAACTTTAACCATACATATTGTTATCCCAAATTAAATATTTTAAAAAACTAACTGTTTGATATCTACGTATTAACCTCTGAATATTGAATATTTGAATTAAATTTAAATTGAGATTAATTAAACTTGAATTGATAAAAAAAAGATCTAAGTTTGGTATCGCATATCAAA
>PYAF01004126.1:674834-687095 GCA_007407185.1 Glycine tomentella | reverse complement strand
TCACAAGCTTAGCTCCATCTTCACCTTCAAGGTCACCAAAGCGCCCTGTGTACTATGTGCAAAGTCCTTCAAGGGATTCTCATGATGGGGACAAGTCATCTTCAATGCAGGCAACTCCAATATCAAACAGTCCTATGGAGTCTCCCTCACATCCTTCGTTTGGGCGTCACTCGAGGAACTCTTCTGCGAGCCGCTTTTCCGGGATTTTCCGGTCATCCTCTGGAAGGAAAGGGAGTAGGAAGAGGAATGATAAGGGGTGGCCTGAGTGTGATGTAATTCTGGAAGAAGGGTCTTATCATGAGTTTCAGGACAAGGGTTTCACAAGGCGCTTCCAGGCCTTGATTGCTGTCCTTACCTTTGTGGTTGTCTTCACCGTGTTTTGCTTGATCATTTGGGGTGCTAGCAGGCCTTACAAGGCAGAAATTGCAGTTAAGGTAAACCTAATTTGTCAGTTTTGAAAGGAGTGAATTTATGCCACTCCTCACTCTTCTCTGTTTTTTTTACTACGTACTCTATAACCATAAATAAATAGTTGCTGTTACTGATACATAATGACTGTAGTGGGGAGTGGAATACATTGTGACTACTCTTGGTCTATCGCTTTTCTGATAAAGTCATTAAGATGATCTGAATGATAATTCAGAATCTGTTAGACACTGTTACTATGACTTGGTCGGTGCTGCAACAGTAATATTAAGTCTATCCATGCTAGAAATGAATTTCCAACTTCAAAGAGCGGTATAGTCTTCTGAATTGCCAATAACCTATTAGTTAGGTTAAACTAATCATTTAGTCCTCATAGCTAACACTTTTTTAAATAATCAGTCTCTGTATGGAAAAACTTTTAATTCCTTTACGCCCTTATTAGTAATCATTGGTTCCTGCAGTTATCACGTGTCTTAAATTTTAGTCCCTTTTCACTCTTACAATGACTAAAATTTCAATTTTTTTTTCATACAGGCACCAATTCCTAAATGAGTGCACCTGTAGAGACCAAATGATTAGTTTAACCTTGTAAATAATTTGTTCTCTGAACCTGTCAATGGGTTTCTATGTTATTCTGCAAACTCTATTTTATTTCAAATTAGCACATGGGATATATATGGTTACCATAAACCCCTTAGAAACTTGGGCAGCATTACATTATGATAGTGTTTCAATGTGCATAATTTACTCATTCCATTCCTAGATTTTGATTGGATACTCCAGTTTAAAACTGATATTAGTAATAGTAGTATGGCAGTGCATCTGCATGTAAAACAAAAGACTTGAAGCAATGAATTTATTAAAGTATTGCTGCAATCCAGGTAATTCATAAAACAAATGATGGGATAAGGATTCCTATAAAATACAGGCTTATAAATGCTCTTTAATTACTTGCTACTGCTGGTTACACAGGCTAAATTTGCAAATTACATAATAGTGCTTGACGTTTGGATTCTTGCAGAGTTTGACGGTGCATAATTTCTATGTTGGAGAGGGTTCAGACTTCACGGGTGTCCCCACAAAAATGCTGACAGTTAATGGCACTTTACGCATGAGCATCTACAACCCTGCTACATTTTTTGGCATCCATGTGCACTCCACACCCATCAATCTTGTTTTCTCAGACATCACTGTTGCTACTGGCGAGGTAACAACCCTTTCATGACTGTCTTTATTCTGCTAAACAACAACTAATTCAATCATGCCAAACCCACTTTCACTCTCACTCCCCCTAATCAGACTTTTGAATTGGAGAATGAAATAATCACCTTTGGTGTCCCCTTGGAGACAACAAGTTTTACGTTCATCAACATAAATAGTGTGACATTGGAAAAATGAAAATATATCAAGTAACATGTGAGTAACATAGCATTTGCTTATTGTGCATGTAACTTGTTGCAGCTGAAGAAACACTATCAGCCAAGAAAAAGTCACCGCATTGTATCAGTGAACCTAGAGGGTACTAAGGTTCCCTTATATGGGGCTGGATCCACCATAACTGTATCCCAAACTGGTGTTGAAGTTCCGCTCACATTGAACTTTGAAATCCGTTCGCGTGGAAATGTGGTGGGTAAACTGGTCAAGACAAGGCATCGTAAGGAAATCACTTGCCCCTTGGTCCTCAACTCTTCTCGATCAAAGCCTATCAAATTCAAAAAGAATTCATGCACCTATGATTGATCAGTGATCAATGTCCATTTTCATAGCTTATCTGTTTTGACAGTGTAGCTTAAAATTGTATAATCTGTGTTTTGTGCCAAGCTTCAGATCATAAGGTCCATTTGGTTTGCAAGAGAAGCAAAATATGCACTCGGAAAAAATACTTCTTACATAAAACTAGTCCCCCTGAATCCGCACTCTGTACTTTACTCTTATGAGCCTTGTGCAAATAAATGCATGTAGGTAAATTTGTATATGCATATGCATAAAATGAATAAACAATTCGCGAGTTCATTAATGAGGAAATTAATAACCCTTTGCACGTCGCCATCATCCTTATTGAATGCTCAAGTGAAATTGGGAAATTGTAGATTGATGGGTAATCATTTTAGCCAGTTTATGAAAACATAGAAGGAAAGTGTGTCTTTCGAGTAATTCATGACTTAGCTTGTTGGTTAGGCCGGTATAATACTCTTTTGATCATTCGAAGTGAGTTAACTTTGCTTGACAAGAAATGGGACACAAGAATGATCTTAACAAAACAACAAAAGAAAAAAATATCAGGTTGTATTTATTGGACGTACACAAATTAAACTCACATAACTGGTTTTGGGCCTTAGTCACTCCTTTTTGTTGGGTATGACTCATTCGGTGTCGTCGGCAGATATGCATGGGAGTCTCCCCGACTGGAGCTAGGGAACACTGCCCTCGGAACTTTTTCGAGGCCTAATACCGTTGTTAGTCTCATGTTTTATTATTTTATTATTTGTAGTTTGGACTTAGGCCCATGAATAACTACGGTGTTTAGGGTTTTTAAGTCTACATATTTTTTTTGTAATATGAGTGCAATTGTATGAGTGTGTGAGAGAATATAGTGAATAGTTGGATGTAACCCATATTGGGTGAATTAGAATAAACTCTGTTTGTTGTTTTCTTCTTCTCTTTTCTCTTTTCTCGATTGTTGTGTAATTGTTTGGTACCCAACACTTTTTCCCAAAAATTAGTTATTGATGCATAGCTTGGATGGGTAGAAAATAGAAGAAGATACTTGGGTCAGACTAAATGAGAAAATTATATGATTTTTTTCGCAGGTAGTTTATAGTTTATTATTTTAGATTATAACCATTTTTCAGCAAAAAAAAGTGTTTGATTAATAAGTTTCTTATAATGGATTTTGTACTCTAATTAAAGTGTTATTTAAGTTTATAACTTATATTTTATCTTTACCATTTCAATAGACTGTCTCCTGTTTATTACACTTTATTTAATTATAAAACTGTTTTGATTAAAATAATAAAGATAAAAAATATAGGAAAGGAACTAATTAAGTGATTTTATTCTAATTAGTAGATAGAAGTTAAAATTGAATTATTCTAATAATATCTGAATTAAATCTTTTACATAACTAATTTTTTATTAAACTTTATTTACTTCTAGATCAAAGTTCGGATTAATCATGTCATTTTGTTGTTATGAAACCAGAGGTTAAGAAAAAGAAAATATATCACATGAACTTTTCCTCCTAATGAAAATCAGAAGTTTTTATTTTCATTTTTTTCTCGCATAAATAAAATAAATAAATAAAAACATTTTCTTTTCTTAATGGTCAAGGATAGTGGCAGGCTTTCACTCTCCTGAAATCTTGTTAACATGGTGGCCCCTGAAATTAAGGCGCGTTCGTAGTTTGTCATTACTTACTGTTATTACAGCGTTTTATTTCACACTTCACACACATCTTCACTGATGTGCATTTTGTGCCACTTTTCCCAAATTCATAAACTTTTCAACACCCCGCATCAGATCTTGATCCCAAACCAATTCAAGTAGGCAACAGGCAATATGTGTACGATGAAACCCACTTTAAGATTCATCTTGGTCCTCCTCACCCTTCTTGTGGTGCTGAGGTTTAACGTTGCCACAGAGGTTGAGGATGAGTTGGAGGATTTGTTAGCAGTGGACGAGGAAGTAGAGCGAGAAGCGGAAAAGGGTGGCGAGAAGTTATCCGAAGCAGAGGTTTTGAGCAAAGCCCAAAAGATCGTAATTGAGCTCAACAACGACAACACAGAGAGGGTTGTTAATGGGAACGAGTTTGTTCTTGTTCTGGGGTATGCACCTTGGTGTCCAAGGAGTGCTGAGCTCATGCCCCATTTTGCAGAGGCTGCAACTTCTCTCAAGGAATTGGGAAGCCCTCTTGTTTTGGCCAAACTTGATGCTGACAGGTATTCCAAGCCAGCTTCTTTCCTTGGAGTCAAAGGCTTCCCCACTCTGCTTCTCTTTGTCAATGGCACCTCTCAGCCCTACTCCGGTGGTTTCACAGCGTAAGATGCTCTAACTCCTTTCACTTGTAATTGGCTTATCCGATACGAATCCGATACTAATGCTCTTGGATAAAGTTATGAAAAATCCAATAGGGATATAGAAAGCATATATAGAATGGATACATAGAAGCATTTTCCCTTGATGAACCAAATGGAACTTGTTCTCTTTATGAATGGTTTTAAAAAAGGAATGATATAGATGGTATTATTCTTGTTTGTAGACAATAGGAACTAGGAAGTGATTTGTGATAACAATGATTTATAGCTTTTTTTTTTTTTTTTTAATAATGTCCAAGAAGTATGTTGGTAATTTGAATTTGCAGACTTGCAATTATATATTTTATGAATTTTTATACATATCTAGATATGTATCTTACACTCTTACACCAATTGTATCTTATATATTTTTGGGATAATTGTATCACCATATTGGATACGTATCGTATTTGTGCATCATTTATCTGCTTATTTGTTTCTGTGATGCTTTCAGAGATGATATAGTGATATGGGCACGAAAAAAGACTAGTACTCCTGTTATTCGGATAAGTTCAGTGACAGAAGCAGAAAAGTTTCTGAGAAAGTATCAAAAATTCCTTATTGGTCGGTTTGATAAATTTGAGGTAAGTTAAGTTATGATTTAAGGTATGCTAGGGTGATCAGACTAGAGGTTCCAAATTGACAGGAGGTGCAGATGAGTGGGAGTTGTGGAGGTGATCAATTAACGTAGTATGTGGTGCTGCAGATGACTTTTTGTCGATGAATTCACATGTTGATCCAAAAAATTTACATTAACTCTGAATTTGGTAGGGTGGTTTTATAGCATTTTTTGTTAAAATATCGCAGGGACCTGATTATGAAGAATTTGTGAGTGCTGCAAAGTCTGATAATGAAATCCAGTTTGTTGAAACGGATCAGTTAGAGCTTGCTCAAGTTCTTTATCCAGATATCAAGCCTACTGATCAATTTCTTGGAATTGTCAAGAGCGAACCCGAAAGATACACTGCATATGGTGAGTCTGTAGCTGGTTTGTATCCATATGTTGAATTCATTCTAGTGTTGCTACATTAAATTATAGAAGTGAAACAGATATTGATATATCGGTATCAGTTAAAGTGGCTAAATCTTAATAAGTGAATTCTATGTTTGTTGCAAATTAAACCATGCAAGGAGAACAAACTTGAATCTCCATCCTTTCTATTAACTTTGGGTGGGTAATGTATTTACATTGATCACCTTTATGTTATTTAAGCAGTTAAAGTTTGGTAGACCGATTATAGGCTTGTTATGTATAACATGATTTTTTCCCTCTTAGCTTTATGTCTGTCCCCCCTCCCCAATCAATCACACCAAATGGTGAGTAGTTAGGACTTACTAAGGCAACATGCAAAACTTTCCTGGTTGTGCAGATGGAGCTTTCACAATGAATAAAATACTGGAATTTGTAGACTACAACAAGTTTCCATTAGTTACAAAGCTGACTGAAATGAATTCTATCAGAGTCTACTCCAGCCCCATCAAGCTTCAGGTCACTTTTATTTCCAAGTTTAATCTACATTAGATATTCTTGACTTGAAGTTCTGTTCCTATTCTGACTTTAACTGGGATATTAAGTGTAATATTTGAGTATTTTGCAATATAGTCAGTGCAATGACCTGATCAATTTAATACACTGAGATGCTGCAAATATTTTCTCACAGTTATAAAAACGGATGCATTTAATTCATGAAACAAAAAACCTGGATAGTCATCCTAGCAAGTCTTTGATCTTATCAAAATCATAATCTCTTTTATGATTTGCCATGTGTTGATCACTTGGTTGCCCCCTGGATGGTTGATATAATTGAAACAAATGTGAGACATTTGTAAAGGGAATGAATGTCTTTTTCAGAGCTTATTGAGCAGTACTTCTTACATACAAAATATTCTGGAGAATCTGAACTACCAAAATTGGTTCAGAACTTGGCCATGCTTTTTCTCATCCAATTTGATCATTTTCAATAACTGTAATTTAGTTAAAAGACTAATATTTAGTCTTTAAGCAACTTGCAGAAACTAAACCACTAAAGGATGTACTAAAATTTACTCCAACTGCATACCGCCAAGTGACTTTTCTTTGTTGTTAGTGAATAATGCAGGCTGTATGGACTGTTCCTTGCTAGTTTTAT
Source organism: Glycine tomentella (assembly GCA_007407185.1). Classification (NCBI taxonomy): domain Eukaryota; kingdom Viridiplantae; phylum Streptophyta; class Magnoliopsida; order Fabales; family Fabaceae; genus Glycine; species Glycine tomentella. The sequence goes on along the minus strand of PYAF01004126.1, from coordinate 680,467 downwards.
TCATTATGTTTCTATTCAAGCTTCTAGTTACTTATAGTCAAGGTTAATTGTTTGCTTTTTTCTCTAGGTTTTAGTCTTTGCAAACATTGATGACTTCAAGAATATTCTTGAAACTCTTCAAGATGTTGCAAAAACATTCAAGTCAAAGGTGATTGATTAGTTACTTTGGCCTACATTTGGGACTTTCAAACCATTTTCCTGCATTTTTTAGAACTTATGGTCTAATTCTTTTGTTTAAATGCAGATAATGTTTATATATGTGGATATTAATGATGAGAACCTTGCAAAGCCCTTCTTAACATTGTTTGGTCTTGAAGAATCAAAAAATACTGTGGTTAGTTTATGAGTTAATAACAATGATTTGTTCAGATTGTTTTATTAGTTTAGATAATTGTGGCAACTGATGTACTTTCCTTCTTGGTATGCCAAATAGGTTGCCGCATTTGATAATTCAATGAGCTCAAAATATATGTTGGAGTCAAAACCAACACAAAGCAATATTGAAGTATTATCTTCTCTTTTGTTCATATAATTTCTCCTTGCAGTGATCACCTACCAAAGGAGACTAATTAATGTTAACATGACATTCTGCAGGAGTTCTGCAATAATCTTGTGCAAGGGTCTTTGTCACCTTACTTCAAGTCACAGCCAATTCCAGATAACGTGAGTACCGTTCAATATTTTCTGCATAATTTCCCTACACATGCAAGGTGTCTGTCCTACTTTAGTTTTAGACAATTCAACAAATTAGTTGCATTCAGTGTCATAGTGGTCCTTTAATTCTTTCAATGTCTTCTTAATTAATCATCATGGCATTGGAAATTGCAGACAGAATCAAGTGTCCATGTTATTGTCGGGAAAACATTTGATGATGAAATCTTGAGCAGCAAGAAGGATGTGCTCTTGGAGGTTTGCAAAGTTTTATCCCTTCTAGATTTCATGTCGCATGTTCAAACTTCATTAGTTTGTTTGTGTTAGAAATATAATATAAAATCATTCATATGTATTTACTTAATTGCTTAAGCTTTTGGGATAATTGGTTCATGTCGTGGTATCAGATCCTCTTAAGTGTCTATGACCAAGTGGTATAAATTTTGATCTCTATTGCCATCAATCTTTTAGTAAAAAAAATGTTTAATTTCAGCTCAAGGTAGGTGGGTTTATGCACTGTTCATGCTACTCTTACATGAGGGAACAAGTTAGCAGTATAATGTCATTCATGTGTGTTCACCTTGTAGCTTAAGCTTTTGGAGTAGTTGGGCTGATTTTGTTGAAAATATTAGTTGGCGAGCTTTGGGATTTTTTTTTTATATTCCAAAAGGTATTTGGCTTCTCCTTGGTGGATTTTGCACTCATGAGTCATGACTGAAACAGGTATTTACGCCTTGGTGTATGAACTGTGAGGCCACTAGCAAGCAAGTAGAGAAATTGGCAAAGCACTACAAAGGATCAAGTAATCTAATATTTGCAAGGATAGATGCTTCAGCAAATGAACATCCAAAACTTCAAGTAAGTGTCATGAAAAGGCTTGTCATCTGTTTTTCATGGGATTTTATTAAGGACAAATGGTTATTCCATATTAATATGACCAATTTGATCAAAGTTTATGTTTACTAAAGATGTGTTTTACCTTGCTTAATATTTCAGGTGAATGACTACCCCACGCTTCTACTTTACAGAGCAGATGATAAGGCAAATCCGGTAATTACTTCTTAGGACTCTGATTTTGGCGACAGAAATTCGGTTTATATAATTACCACTCTACTATAACAAAACACTTCTTTTTATGCAGATAAAACTTTCTACAAAATCTAGTTTGAAAGAGTTGGCTGCATCCATCAACAAATATGTAAAAGTCAAGAATCAAGTCGTCAAAGATGAGTTATAGAACATATCAAAAAGTTTTGGGAGAAAAACACTTAACCATCAAGTAAAACATTATGGAAAGAAACAAATATTATGATTGTCTTGCGTTAGCCTTTTCTAATTTTTATTAACCTTTCCCCTGCCATTTTATGGTAGTCCAAATATGAGTTAGTCTATTATTATTTGAGTTAGCTTACTGCTAAATTGCGAAAAGCTAGTAAAATTATCACATGTAATGTACTAGAGAACATACTTGATACAACAAACATTGTACCGATCAACACTTTCCATTTGCATCTTCTAGAAACCTGCAAATCACAGGCTTAAAGTTGATGCGTTGACACATATCAAGCTCAAGCATTTATATTTCGAAAATAAAATAAAGTTGTAGGCCAGCTTATTCAGCTTCGCAAGGTTAAACAAATTCATGGACTTGTGTCCGTGAACACGGACGAGCGACTTGCAGGTTTTTTTTACCAAAAATGGATGATTTTGGGTGATTCAACATAATATTTATATGTTATGGGTGATTTTTGTCACATCAATTTTGGATGGTGTCAATCAAAGTGATGACATCAGTTAAGACCATTAGCTAAGACCACTATGCAACTTGTCTCCATTTTTGTTACTGTATATCTACCACTTGGACGGCACCCAGGGGCGGATGCACGTTGCAGGTTTGGGGGCAATGTCCCCCTTAAATTTTCAAGAAATTCACTGGTTACTTAGCTAGAGATAGATCTATATTTAAAAATGTTATTTTTTAGATAATTTTTTATAATAATAAAATAAAATAAAATAAAAAAATAGTTTAAATATTTAAATGAGAGAAAAACGAAAAGTATAAAAAAATAATAATAATAAAGATGAAAAATAAGAAAGGAGTGACCACACTCTGATTATTTTTAAGTATTAATCACATATTAATTTTGTCTTTTTTTTTTCTTTATGAATGATATCATTTTTCACACTTTTATTATAATGATTTATTTTTAAATATTCTTAAAAAAAAATTTGGAACACTGCCCTTATTTCTGGATCCGCCCTAGTGGCACCAGTCAACAATTTCATAAGGTATCCACGTGGCTCAGTCTATCATTGCTTCTTGGTGGGCCAATGAGGACGTGTGACACGACATTATGAACCAAGTGACGCCATTCAGATGTTTGCCACCCAAGTGGCGCCATTCAGGACCTTGCCACCCACACATAGCCTGCATTTGCCTCTTATTAATTTTTTATAATTTATTATGAATTTTTTTGTTTTTATGTTATAATAATTTTTTATTTTTTTGGTACACTTTAGAAAGATTTAGCGAACTTTGTTTTGTATTCTTCAATAAGTTATAATTTTTTTAAGAAAATCTATTAGAAAATAATATAGGATTTGTTATGTTTAAATATTGGATTTTGCTATATTTGGGAATTATGGCGGAAGTTCCAATAATTCATCTGGGTCCACGAGACGAGTCGTTGTTAGTTTCCAATAGATGCATGTGTCGAGGGCTGTATGAAGTGAGAATGAAAATCGTGCTTGTGATCTAGGCGAGTCCAGTGCCAACAAGCTCAACGTCGTGAAGGCTAGCAGGTTGAACAACAATTTGAAGCAATAGTGAGTGTGGAGCTTTACAAGCCTACAAATATACTTGCTCCCGCGCCATTACAATGTGTGCTGATGTTAACATCAGTCCATACCAATACATGGATAAGGTATACAAAATCGAGATCATCTTTCAAACATATTCTGCAAACTAGAATCCCCTTAGTTGTGAAGAAACCATACCTGAAAAGAGTGATCCTATTATTATTCCATATGAGTCCAAATTACGTCTCAAGGATCATCCAAGGTCTACACACATTAGGAACAACATGGATTGGTCTGAATCTCAACGTGCATACACTTGTAGCCAATGCAGGCATCAAGAAGACAATAGAACTAATTGTTATGAATGAAAAAAAAAAATCATTTCATCCAAATTATCATTGTAATTATTATAATGCATTTCAATTTAACTCATTTTTATTACATTTTTTTTTGCTATTTAATAGAAAAAACTATCACTAAATAGAAATACAAACCTAATAAAACCATTAACATTAAATTCTAATCAATATTTCCAAACCCTAAAGACCAACAATTTATAAAAGTAAAAACAACATTCAAAATTAACTAAAGTAACTTAAATTAAAATTAAAATTATTAAAACCTACAATCACTTAAATCATTTAATTATTAAATTAAATTAATTTAATTAAAGTCACTTAAATTATTTAATTTAGTTTAATTAAATTATTTAATTATAGTTATAATTACTAAATACAAAACGAAGAATGCAACTATCAGGGTGGTGCCTATTGTGTAACAACTGTCACATTGGCTGATGGCATGGAACAGGGTGACGTCACATGTTGTGACACCACTTGAAGGGGTGGCATGGAATAAGGTGACGTCACCTACTAAATGATAAAAGATAAGTCGGTAGCATAGATCAGTTATGTCACCTGACATCACTTGAAGGACTTAATTACATGGAATATGATGACACCACTTACTAAATGTCAAAAACTGGTAGGATGGACAAGAGTAACGCCATCCACTAAATGACAAATGATGAATCGATAGTGTCACCCAACTTCTATGTATCAAAAATCACTAGTAAATATTTTGTTAAATCACCTATACCATTCATTATTTCTCCCAAATCACTAGTAAATATTTAGTAAATATTTTGAAAAAAAAACCAGCGACTTGCCCTAATTCATGATATACATGTGCAAGTGCTAGTTTGTGTATTGGTTTCCCGTTTCGTACTTCTAATAATTTGTACTAGTTAGTCGGTGAAATGAAAGAAGCCAACTGCTAGCATGTTAATAGTTGCCTTATTCAGTTACTCCCCGTATCATTTTCCACTAAACATTTTGCTTCTGAAACCATGACGAACATCATACAAGTCCAGATTAATTCGAACCTAAAAGCCTTATTTCCACAGTTGTTTCATTTATTTCCTGAAAAAATGTTTGGAACAAGTTGATAATCGTCTAAAGCGTCTCACGTTTAATTTGACGATGACAATGAAATTAATGCTCAGGGCGTAAAATGCTGGCATGGAGTGGCAATAATAAATGGCGGTGAGTTGGATATGGAAAATTACAATTATTTCAATTATTTACTTTTATATTGTACTACTGTAAATTTCTCAATTCAAGTAGTATATACTTTCTTTGTTTTATTATAATTGTTATGTAAGAGAAAAATAAATTCTAAAATAATTGTTATTTTATTTTTTAATGTAATACTAATGGTGAACAATAAAATCTATAAATGAATTAATGATGATATAAGATTAATTTTATAGTATTATTATTTTTGATATTTTTTCTTGATACATATAAAATAAATAACTTATGACAACAATTATAACAGAATGGAAGAGAGAATACAACTTAAAAAACTAAAGTCTCACTCTCTATTTTCTTAATGAAACATTTGAAAAAATGGAAGTCGATTTTTATACTTACTCTTGCAACTAACTAAAAAAATTTAATTATCAATTATTTCAAATTGATATTATTTTATCTTTATCCTATAAATTAATCTTGTTAACTACCTTTATCACTTTAATTTATCCACTATATTTTTATCTTTAAATTGATTCTTAATATTTATTAAAAATTATCAATAATTAAAATAATTTTATATCATAATTTAAATTGTTGATATAAATCTAAAATAATAATACTATAAAATTAATCTTATATCATCATTAA
>PYAF01004126.1:637131-663537 GCA_007407185.1 Glycine tomentella | reverse complement strand
AAATTTCATATTAATATAAAATCAATTGTTATTTTATTCATATAGACTAAAATTAACGTAATATAAATATTTTAAAGTATACTAAAATATAGATCATTTGAATATTTTCTAGTTGTTGTTTAATTTTGACAAAATTTGACACAAATGATCTTAGTATTATGTAGATATAATTAAACAGTTGAATCAATGAAAATCACATTGTATATCAAATTATAAAAATGATATAATAATTATCAAAGTTACATGGATATAAATTGATTCCTTATATATATATATATATATACACACACACATTTTTAAGACTTTATATACCAACTAATCATATTTTAGTTAATTCTTAATTATCATGATTCTTAGATTTAGTTTTAGTGATTCCTAAAAAATATGATTCTCAAATGTAAAATAATTTTTCTTCTATCAAGCATTTGCTAAAATTAAAGGTTTTTTTATTTGTAAAAAGGGGTAACTTTTAAGAATAAAGTAGGATGAAACTAAAATTTTAGGATGTATATTTGCGAAATATTGGTAATGACTCGCATTGATGATGGTGGTGGTTACGAAGACGGTGATAATTGTGGTAACGATCTTGACGTAAATTAAATATTTAAAATATTTAAATTTTGTTTGGTAAATTTTATAGAGATTTTATGGTTAAATGATACTTTAATTTAAATTTAAAATAATTTAATCTTCATCATTCATTTTAATTTAACATATGAGAATGATTATTCTAATTCTCATATAAAATAATCATTTATCTGATTTATCCTCTTTTATATATATATATATGTATATGAGAAGTTATAGTACAATAGTTCACACGTGTTAAAAAGTGCATTAGGAAAACAAAAGTGTTTATTAGAAAAAGTTTTTTTACAAGATTATTACCAGAAGTTAAAACAATAATTGTAAGTCATTAAACTATAAATTAAATGATAGAAATTACTTTAAATATAAATTAAGTTTAAATGTAAGTGATTATTTGATCAATAATTATAGGTGATCCCATTTTTGAGTTAAATTATATGAATGTCAAAAACTCTTCTTAATATTCAATATAACTACATGTTTAAAATTTAAATTCAAAATCAATAGTAAAATTGAATTAGTTTGGTATTAATCAATCCATTTGATAAATAACAAATAGTATAATGGTTTACATTCCAAGAGTGTTCACGACACATTTTTTATATTAACTAAAATTTATTGAAAATTATAAAATTAAGTAAAATACTTATTAAATAAGTGATAAGACTTATAAAGAATTATTATAATAATTTTAGTTAATAATAAAATATATTCGAAAAAGTCCTAACATTTTTATATAAAAAAACATTTTTTATAAATTATATTTTAAAATAAGAATTATTATCAGATAAAGTCTATTTAAAAATATAAAATTAGTTGAATGATTAAGAAAAAAACTACAAAAAACTGGTTAAATCTCTCCACCTAACAAAAATAATAAAACTAACTATTAACAATTTTTATAAAAGAAAAATCAGATAAATCCCATTCTTCCTTATTAGATACATCCCATATCTATATAATAGTGACTAATGAGGAGACACTGACCGTACTGTCACAAAAAAATTAAAATTTACCTGAATGCCACGCGAAGCAAAAATTTTACCGGATTGCCACGCGTCGTAATTCGCTGGGGAGTCCAGCGAACTAGGTGATGGACACGTGGCACAACATGGCGTAATTCGCTGGAGGTCCCAGCGAATTAGGTTGCCACGTGGCAGGCAAGGCCTAATTCGCTAGAGGGCCCAGCGAATTACGTTGCCACGTGGAAAAAAAAGACGCAAAATTTTAAACGGTCATAACTTTTGATAGAAATGTTCGATGGAGGCGTACGATATGTCAAAACGCTCGAAATTCAGAGGAGAAGTTGCCCTGGGCAGCTTAGGGCAACTTCCCCTCTGAATTTCGAGCGTTTTGACATATCGTACGCCTCCATCGGACATTTCTATCAAAAGTTATAATCGTTTGAAGTTTCGAGATTTTTTTTTTCCACGTAGTCACCTAATTCGCTGGGCCGTCCTGCGAATTACCCCTTGTCTGTCACGTGGCACCTAATTCGCTGGCCTCCCTAGCGAATTACACCACATTGTGCCATGTGTCCATCACTTAATTCGCTGGACTCCCCAACAAATTACGTCGCGTGACAGTCCAGTAAAATTTTTACTTCACGTGACATTCAGATAAATAATTTTTTGAAAAGTAACAGTAGGGTCGTTGTCTCAACTACTGAGTGGATGCCTTGATAATAGTATCTAAATGCAGTTGACACTTGACAGTGCCACATGCGTGTGTCGGTCGTCACTACTCATTAGTCAAAGACGCAATTGTCGTCATAAATTTTATCCATTTCGTTTCGTGTTTCAAGTATATAGTTTTTTTCTTCTTCATAAATTTAATAAAACTTTTATATACTGACATTATCAAATGAGTAATTTTGTATTATTATTTAATTATAAAATTATTATTTAAATTATTTTAAAATAGTTATTATAAAAATTAATAAATTTATTTTATATGATAGATTATGAATAAATAATTATGTAATTTTTTTAGATTATCAAATACATAACTTTTTTCTTAATTTAATATATAGATACGATTAAAGAATTTTTTTTAGAGATGTATAGAATTAAATATCCTTATAATTTTTAAATGCATTTTCATTCAATTTCTTAATACATGTCCCTAAAACATTTTTTAAGGAGACTCCAAATTTAACTAGGAAGAATTTTGTTATTTATAATAATTTTATTCTATTAAAATATTATTTTTTATATAAAAAAACATATGACCTATATTAAAAAAATATTATTAATAACTATACAGTTTTTATATCATGTGTAACTATTACTTTGCACATATTAACTTTCATTGTTACGATAATTAAAACAATTAGTTTGTTATCTTCTCTTAATAATAATAACAATTAGTTTGATGGGGATAAAAATTATTTGAAAAAAATGATATAATTAAATTTAATCATTTTTAAATAAGAGAATATAAGAGAGAAATTATTAGAGGAGAGAGATTATACCATAGTAGGAAAAAAATAATGAGAGAAAAAATCAATTGTTGTTATTAACATAATATAACAAATTAATTAATGAGAGAATATGTTGTAAAACATGAAAATCTTGTTGACGAAGGATATATAAGTATTTTTGAAACTTTTCATTGAGATTCTGGTTAGTTTTCTTGAGATCCAATTCACACAAACTTTTTTTTTTTTTACAAAAAGAATATATAATAAATTAATTATTTTAATTATTCATATTTCTTAAACAAAATTTGAGGTCTAAATTTGCGGATGAAAGACATGCGATTAAAAGATAAGATATTATTAAAGGTGATTAGTTAAGTTTTTCGGTCATGGTATATTTGTTATATTTTATAATTAAAATTTAAATTTTTTTAAAAGATTAATTAAGTTAAATGAGTTTTCTTATAATATTTTATGTTTTATAATAAAAATATTTTGTTTTTAATTTTTTTAATTAAGTTATATAATATAATATTCTCATGAATGTTTCTCTATTATTTCTTATTAAAAGTTATAAAAATAATATTTTTAGTAATATATATGACCAACATGTTATTTAGAATTATATTCAAAATGATTAAAATATAAATAATAAATTCTGATATTAGTATATACTTATTTAAATAACAATTATATTTACATTATTTTTATAAAAAAAATGTTATGGGTATTAAATTTAGTATTAACATGTTTTTAGTTTAATAAGAAGTTATTGGTTGGAGTGATCTTGAGTTCAATCGTCTTATGTAAATTTTTTAGTTTGAGTCGTGTGAATGAAAAAAAATATTATTAGAAAAAGAGACTTTACTAAAAATAATCAATCAAATTTTTTGATCAAAATTAATCATAATTAAAGTTAATAAATATTTCATATTTTTATTTTTTATAAAATGAGTGCATTTTGATTCTAGTTACAACAAAAATTAAGCTGACATATACTTTAAGCCTAACAAGCATTATAATATATTGCTTAAACCTTTTTGTGTGTGAGGGTCTCTGATGATGAAGTTTAGTGAGATGTGTCCGAAGAGCTTGCTAGAACAACTGAAAAAATCAAATCTTAAGGCCGAAAAAACGTAGATTGAGGTATTTAGGCTAGCTCTTTCTCAACTCAACTTTTTATACTATCCAACGCTTGATTTGCACTAAGTATTCTCTCGTATAATATATATGCTATCTTATCTTGTATTTAAGGTGAATAAGATAATATTATAATATTATATTATGATATTAAATATATGCATATGACGGTTTTACTTTCATAAGAAAAAAAGACAATCTCATCTTTTTATAAGAATTACTTAGCAATTTTTTAAAATTAATTTTAATATTATTATTTTACTTTTAGTTATATATCTATTATAACTTACTCCAACGCTAAGCAAATTCCCCAAAGTTCAGCTGATAGGACAATTGAGGACATCTCATGAAACCCAGCTGCCACATCCCATCAACACTGATTCAGCAGACCGGAATTCTGCATCTCCATCACATACAGTCATGTTCCCATGCGTACATCCGTTAAGATCTTACTACTGTCTAATCTTAGTCATTATGAACATCTCTTAGTCAAGCTAACATATGGAACAATATTCCTAATCAACTAGCGTAGGGAAGGGTTTTTTTACCCCTAATTAACAAAAAAAAAAAAAAAAAAAAACTAGTGTAGGAAAAAACGATCTGCGAATTTTCTGTTTTTGTAAGATTTTAGAAATAGGAGAATATAAAAGAATAAATTAATACGATTTTAAAATATAATGGCAACATTCTTGTGAGCCATGTTTAAGGAGCCAGAGATAGAACGGAGTTATGGGTGGCATGATTCCTCACGTTCGTTGTTTATAATAGTAAATCATCATTTGGCATATTAGAAAACGTCTTCAATAAAGGAAAAAAAAAATGACATTTTCTTACACCTTTTAAAGAAAGCAAGGTATTTTTATTTGTTTAAATCCGCAAAACACAATAGGCTACCATGTCAAAGAGCCAAGTAAATGCCCTTTATCTTTCTGACAATTTCAGAATTCACTTTCTCAGCTTAATTACATTTTTTTTACCTCCAAATTATATATTCCAAACAAATTATTTATCCCAACTTTTATGAAATTTAATTTTTTTTTAATATTCCATTATTTTCCTCCTAACAAAATTATAATTTATAATCCCTAACATTATAAAAAAAATTGATGGTAAAATGCAAGAAATTGAAAATAAAAATGGACAAAAATTATATAAAAAAAAAAGTTGGAAATAAAAGACACAATTAAGCCTTCTTTCTTGTTGAATTCCCACCATACTTGCATTTTTTTCCTTATTCACTTTTTTCCCATCATTCATAAATTGACAAATTATAAATAAAAAAAAGTTGGAAATAAAAAACACAATTAAGCCTTCTTTCTTGTTGAATTCCTACCAGTTACATTTTTTTTCCTTATTCACTTTTTTCCCATCATTCATAGACTAATATTACAAAACTTAACATCCTACTTGCAAGAAACTATTTGTTTATGATAAATGACTATATAAACTGTTATACTTTATGTTGCAATTAAACCCAATATTATACGTGTTTCGAGATTGACAAAACTTATACAAGGTGCTTATCAGCTTATAGATTATTTTGCTTGGCAAACTTCGATATAGAACATGATGCAAATCGAAAAAGAATAGGAGACGCTTTACGCTTTTACCAAACACTGATGCCAACAGCAATCTGAATGTGCATATAACCGAATTGGAACACTGCATACTGATCTACCTATAGAAACGAATCATGAATATATGAAAATCCATCCCTACCCTAAACTTTTGAACCTCAGTTCCTAAGAGCAGGAATATATGTTTTTCGAGGGTAGGGAGCAAAACAAATCCAAATTACAAAAGTTCTTAGGAATGGTAACTTTCTATACTCGTGAAACACCTTCCTATACTCGTGAAACAGAGCCTCTTAAAATGAAGAAATCATAATTTAAATGTTGCTCTAACACCTAGTTGCCACTTAAATTCAAGACACCAATCAAACGTAGACATCCAAGTAAATCCGTTTACTATGGAAGTTATACACATTATAAAAGAAACCCAGAAACTACCTTTGACTTGAGGAATATATCGGAAGAATTATGGTTTTCGGGTACACATTGTGAAACAAGTGAAGAAAACTGTTTATGCAGTCATAGTGGGAAGCAAACCAGGGTTACCTAAACTAACTTCCCATCAAATTAAAGCTTTCTCTCGTTATCACTATGGCAAATTTCATGACAAATGCCTAGAATAGTATTGTGGGATAGCCAGGTAGGGATGTCTTTCATTCTATCCAGTATTCACCAACTGAAAACCGCTTAAATCATAAACTATAAATGTAATATAGCCAACTGAACAATCAATAAGTCTTATGATCTTGTTTAAATATAAAGCAACTACAAATTAAATGGAGGGAAAAGTAGCAATGAGACTCTAAAAATAAATGATTCAAAATACTTGCCAAAGCACAAAAAAGCAATCTATTCTTGTAAGTCCGTACGCAGCAAACAACGATCTTTGAATGGTTTATGCAGTGGTAGCTGCTCCCTTCTTCCTTGGTGCAGCTTCGGTACCTGATTCAAAATCGCCACAGAAATATCAAATTAATAGTAATAAAACGATGGCCAAAACACACAGTCAATCAATTATTAACCCTAAAAAACAATGATTAGAAGAGAATAATATGATAGAAAACGATGAAGGTACCTTCTCTGAAGCCACTCTTGAATCGGCGAGGCACGTTACGCAAATACCTCATCCTGCCAGTTCCGGTGGTCTTTCTGCGTATTGCCTTGACGCTCCAGTTATCTGAAATCGTTAATCATAAATCAGAGTAAGGTAACAATTCCAAACATAAACCCTAATGAGATCATCGAAGAAGTAGAAGTTACATTTCCTAGTGCGTGCGGCGGGGAAAGCACAAGCGGAGCAGCGACTCTTCTGGAGGTGGAAGCTGCGGCGGCCACACCTGACACAGAGAGTGTGAGTCTTGTTCCTTCTCTTACCAAAACTCCCTGTTCCCTTCCCCTGCGTTCCATTTACAAGCACGTGTCAAACCATCGAATCATATAATAATACACAGAAAGAGAAAGAGAGAGGGAGAAAGAGTAGTACCATTGAAGCAGATGAAAAACCCTAATGCTGAAGCGAAGGAGCTAAATGGCTGAAGAAGACGTAGCGGCGTCGCGATTTGTATTTATATATCTGTTGCCCTGGGTTCAATATGAGAGGGCTTTAGGGTTACGATGAGGGGTAGCAATGGAAATAAATAAGGGTGGGCAAGCCCAGGCCCAGATCTTGATTGGGCCATCAAAATTCTTTTGGGCTTTAATGACTTTCTGGTAAAGCCTATTATTCACACATGGTTGATAAAAGATGATTGGGCTTCGTTAATTAAATGTAACCCAGAGATTGTAAGGTGAATATTGGTGTATGAAAAATATGTTTGGTGGAGAAAGTAAACCCCTTAAGACTAAAAGTGGCTCCTTCGTCTAAGGTGCATATTGATTCATTGAGTGGAATGGGCCTCTTTTTATGCCTATTTTCTATATACCCTTATTGCCTTACCATCAACATAAAAAATGTGGGGGAAAGTCAAATAATTAAAAAGTATTTTGAAGATTTTTTTTTAAAATTTAAATAATATATAAAATAAAACTAAAATATTTAAAATAATAAAATATATATGATGAATTTATTCTTACATATAAAATTAGAGCTCAAATTTTTAATGCTAAAATGATTTAATATTTTTCTCTCTCAATTTCAATAAATAATTCCAATAACACTTTAATATTTATGTAGATTCACTTTTCTCTATAGTGCATGTATTTTTTTATAAAATTTTAAATATATATTTCAAAATACATTGCTATGTAAAAAAAAAAAGGGGATAAAGAGTGTGAATGTGAAATCATTTTTTACTAGAAATAATGAAATATATTTATCTTTGTATATTTAAAAGTTGAAGTGTTGGTCTATCCTAAGAGTATTTTTTACATTGCATTAATTATATAGTTGTAAAATATTTTACATTGCTTTAATAATATCAATTTATTATATTTTTTTCATGGCAGCAACAAGTTAGAACCTAAGACCAATGGCAGATATTTTTTAAAAAAATAGAGGAGGCAAAAGAATAATTAATAATATTTTTACAGGAGAAAAATATTATAAGTTTTTACAAAATATATAATGTTATTGTCTTTTATGTATTTTTATATTTTAAAAATGTTATATGATTTTTCATGGTCAATACTGGATCCGCCAGTGCTCAAGACCTTTTGCATATTACTATAAAATTTCTCACTACTAAGCCGTCCTCTGTGGGTATATATTAATTTATTATTTATTATATAAAACATGTTTATAAGGTCTTGTTAGGACGGTTAGTGTAAAACAACACGAGTGATTGGATAAAGTGCATTTTGTCATAAACAAATTGCATTCCCATTCTATGTCAAGAGGACTTGATATTTCCACGACACAGATTAATTAAGTTAGTTGCGATTGTTTTTGAAACTAAGAAATACATGTAATCACTGATCATGAACAAGTATAGTGTCGGTGTACAGGTACCCAACTAACATGTTGGCGCTCAAATTTGAATAAAACTTATTCTTGGTTTACGAGCATATACGTCTGCATGAGGTCCCCCCGCCCCCTTTAGCATGCTTCTTTAATATTCCAGATAATTTATAGCACCTTTGCCCCCTTCATTTATGTAGGACCAAGGCCAATATCACCACACACTAGACATAAATGTTTTGCTCATCAAATAAAAAATGTCTTAGCATAATTGTGAAAATTCTGATTTGTGAAATGTGAGAGCCATAAAATCTGAAGTTAATACTTGGTTACTGTTATAATTTATTTCGGTTCCTCTTCTGATCATTAACACCAAGTCTAGGCTGTTCCGTTATGTACTTCCATTAATAATTCGCATATAGTTCATTTTAAACACCGTTCTGCCAAATATCACCAGTATCCTCATGAATGAGAAATGCAGTTTCCAAAACATACAATCCGTGTTACTGCTTCTATAGATTATGTTGTCAGTTACCAGAGTTCAGTAGCTCTCGTTATAGGGCACAAGTTTTTTCAAGAAAGAAACAATCATGTGTTACTCTCTTTTGCAAATTGCAAGTGCAATCACTTAATATTTAACCATACATGATTTAGGACAGAGGTGGGTGTAGGACTTAAAACACTGGCAAGTGTACGATAGTGACCTCACAGTACAAGAAACGCAATGCATCTCATCTTATCTTTATATCAAATTAATTAGTCCTCACTTCTCATTTCTCAGTGCCAACCTGACTATAGATTAATGGGGACCATGCATGTTATTCTTACAAATAAAGAAGGATTTCTCCTTCACAAGGCCTAGGGACGGATGGCATTTAACCGGGTTTGGAATATGATCAAGAGTCCCAGAAATTCTTCTAGTGATTCTCTTTTTTTTTTTTGTTAAAATCAGTAGCTGATGGCGCATTAAGTAATTACTATTAGTGTAGTTCCTAAAACAAATTTGCATGCTAAAAGGTGACCTGTGAAAGAATTGTTGAAGGACTATTTGATGTAGGGGTCTAAGGTTTCAAATTTTGGCTAACAAAGTAACAAGAATTTGGTAGGCTGCTGTTGTTTTAATCTTTTAGCCACCCACCACCTTTAGCTTTGCATCTTAATCAAATCCACTGCACTTTAAACAGCATGTAGTCAAAATCAATACAATATTTGTGATAATTTAAATACTAGAGTTCACAAACTAGTAGCCTTTTCTTCAATTATCTTTAATCCAAAGAGGAAGAGCACTAGATCAGCGGGCAAAATCCCTCAAAGTGTTATTGGGACTCTAAATTAAGTCCTTTGGCCCTCAAATCAGATAATAATTATCATATAGCCACCAGATTTAATGTTTAATCATTTAATGTATAAAGAGAGAGAAGGTTTGAAAGGGACAGAGAGCATGGGATGCCGTAGACAAAAAGGTGGAGTTGAAACCTAGACAGAAGAAAATACAACTCCCTAGAGTACACTTGTTTTTCTCTTTTGGTAACCTTCGGAATAGTTACCATCTGCACAACTCTTTATATGAAAACCCGAGTCAGGACAAAATTGTAGAACACAACTAGAGCAGATAAACACTGTGTCTGCTCTAGAAGACTTTTTAGTGCCATTAGGAGAGAAAAACCTTGCCTTTTCACATTAGAATTAGAACAAAACCACAAATGCTGCTTAGAGAAACCATTCGCAAGACCAGGGTTTTATTTCACAAGGCCCTCCGAAGCTTCAAGTCTGTCATCTTTGGAGGGTACCAAAAACTACCCAGATCTCTCTCCTTCAATCCGTTCCTCGCTCGCAGTGGCAATGCAAGAACTTACACAAGCGAGCAATTCTACAACGAGTTTTATGACATGCTGCAGTCTGATCTGAACAGAATAAAGAGGACTGATAGCAATAGCATGAACAGGTCAAGAGATCATGCAAATAGAGATGCCGCAGCAAACACTGAAATCCTTACCAAGCAAAGTTCGCAAAAGAGCATTGCTGAAGAGGGAGTAGTACTGGAAGAGAAGAAAAGCAAAGGGAGCTGTGAATTGGGAAAGAAGGAATGCTTGAATAATTCAAAAAGCATGAACGACGGAGTTCATGATTTGGCGCAAAAGATGAAGGAATTGGAGATGATGGATACGGGTGATGTTGAGCACGTGCTAGACATTGAAGAAGCACTTCACTACTATTCACGCCTTAAAAGTCCTGTTTATTTAGACATCGTGGACAAGTTCTTCATGGACATGCACTCTGAATTCTCTGTTCAAGAGTCCTCTATCAGTGTCAAACGCTCAAAGTCAAAGGGAAGACTTGGCTCAATCAGGTTGTAGATAAGATAATTTTAATGCAAAGAATGTTCTAGGATACATGAAACATAGATGTTTTGTTTCACTATTTTGTCTCTGATTTTTACTTCTCCCAGTATGGTGCTGAGCGATTTTGAGTTTGTTTGGTGTGAATTCCAGCTATTTCTACTTTTTTTTTTTTTTTTTTTTACAGTTTCTGGTCGTTTTCAGTGTTGAATTGAATCTATATTGTACAATATAAAGATGAATTACTTGGTAATAATATCTAGTCCTGTTTGTCAATTTTCCTAATTTGAAAACCTTTTAAGAATACGGTTTCTATTTCTTTCTCAAAGATGCTGGGATCTTAACATAATTCAAACCTTTTGCTTGGTTATTGAATAGAGGGTGAGAAAACACAATTACACAAAATCATTCAAGCTGTGGTGATTATAAGATTATAACTACACACAAACAAAATTGTGATCCATACAAATAGATTAGAGTGATGGAGGAAGTATCACTTCTTGGCAATATTGTGATACAATATTAACGATCTTAGAGCTTCAATGTGTCAAACCCAAGATGTCGTTTTTCTTAAAAGGAGATTCTTTGGACTCTTTTCCATGCCTAATTGTAAAATTAGAAGAGGGACATGGAAGGAATGACAGATAAAATGAGGGATACGATTTACGCACATAATTTTTTTTAATACAGCTCCTATGAGAACTGACAATTGCTTTTCGAGTGATCAAGGGATGCATGAGTACGAGCCTCTTGCATAAACTTATGAACAAGTAGTTACAGGAGGAAAAAAAAAATAAAAAAGTAAAATCAATTATTTTTTCTTATATGGTTGATTCTAATTTCTAAAAAAAACTTTTTTTATATATTTTATTCTTGGTATTTAGAAAATTTTATCTAAATAAAACTTGTATTTATCTTTTAAATGGAAAACTTTTCTCATTAAATTTGTAATAATTTGTTATTGAAATTCTCGTACTCCTTAACTTCAATAAAAATGTGTTCATAATATTAAATGTATTATATTACGTTTTTCAATAAAGATTTTTAACTTTCTGTAAGAAAAAAAAAAGATTTTTAACTTACGTAAGAAAAAAAAAGATCTTTAACTTTTAATTCCTTAACCATGCTACTGGTTGGGTAAAAATGTTTTTGAATGAAATGATGTCTTTCCATAACAGAATAACTATTAAAAATATTTATTTTATCCAAAAATGTATATTTAAACAAAAAACAATGTTATAATTTTGTAAAATAGGATTATTTTAAGGATTTTTTTTATAAATACAATCAAATCATGTTTCAATGTTCAACCCAAAAAATTGTAAAACTAAAACCTAGTGTCTAACTACCACAGTATTTTCAATGTTTGGAGACAACTTATTAAAGTTTGGACCAGTCGTATTAACAAGTATCTACATCGTTGTCAAGGTCACAGTCTTCCGTATGGTCATCTACAAATTTTTGCCACTTTTTTTCCTTGTTAATGTCGTTTTATCCTTGATCTGTGGCACATTAATTCTTCAACTGTACTATAGTTATTACGTTACTTGTGTCATGTCAAAGCCGTGATTTATAAGACGTAACACTGGAAAATTCAGGATCTTTGGCAGCTCGGATTTACACTAATGGCCAATAGCTTAACCAACTATAATTTCATTTGGATAAAAGTCTGAAGAAGAATAATATGACCGCAACAATTCTTTTAGGGGTGCAAATTTTTAGTTGTCGGCCTAATTGACAAAATAACTTGTCTATGACCTGAATATATAACTATATGAATTGATTCGTTCAGACACAATCCACTGCAAAATTAATTACGAAACTACTCATCGGGAAAATATTTAAACTCCATTGATCAATCAAAGATCAATTGTTAAGTGAAGACATTTGAATAGCTTCATATTACTAATATACCCACTCAGACAAGAGTCCTTTGAACCTGAAGCCTCTAGGCTAGAGTGATGCGCATACCTATTTACCCTGTACTAAAGTTCAACTATTTTATTAAAAATATGGCGGCGACTACACCACTATGGAGGCTCGTACACTAGTTAATTATTCCAAATGCTTATGTTAATAAATGAAAACACATAAATGGTTTTATATTATATTTCTGACACAATTGAGAGCTTTATACAAAGGTACATTGCCTTGATGGAGGCATGTAAAACCAATACATGTCGACATTCTTAGTAAAGAGAAAAATGAAGACTCCCTGGGGAGAATAGCCAAAAACAATGATGAATCAACTGTGCCACGTCATATCCTAAATCTCACATAATCCCCACCTGAATCACAGAAATGCATGATTCCGATCACCGAAATAAAACTTTCTAACAAGGGGAATTCTATCAGTAACCGGTAGTAGATGAAACCAAAACATTATGCTCCTTTAAACGTTTCTGAAAATGAGCTAAACGGGTTTGCAACTGCAGGATGCCAGCAGCCTTCTGAGAAAGAATGGCATTTAGTCTTGTTATGTAATCATCTAGCTGATTCCCTGGTTGATCTGCTTCAACCAAGAGGTTCATCTCCTGCATGTCAAGCGTAGATAAAAATATGAATATGAGAAATGGACTTGGCACCCTTGGGAGGATGCAATGGCAAGGATAGTATTCAGGAATTCGTTTTTCACAATTCTAGGACCTGTTTATTATTCCTAGAATGAATAACACTGAAACCATGGACAACATTCAGTAAAAGATTCATGAAATTGAAGTTTGGTGTGTTATGTACTTGTTGAAAATATGCACACAATTCTTGTTTATGCTATTTATCAAAAGAATCTTTTTTAAGTACTCACATCTGTATTCGTATTCAATTGTTTTAGGTGACTCGCTACATACAACTAGTCAATTGTTTCTAAGTTTGGGACACATGGCCCAGTGTCCAGTTACCTAAGAGAGTGTAAAGGAAAAGAAAGAAAAAAAGCAGAGAATTTAAATACCTCTCTAACAATGTTCATGGTTTCCTCTACTTGTGTCCGGTGAGCATTTACAAGGTCCTCTTCTTCCTGAAATAATGACAAGCTTTTGCTAAAGATGAGCCCTGGGTTTTTTATACAACTATTATCTCAGTAGCCGACAACTTACCTGTAGGAGGGCATTTATATCATCCTCAGCATGTGGGGTTTGAGGTTCAACTTTTGGGAGGTCCTTCCATTTGATCTGACCACTGGGTTTCTTCAATTTGTCATCTGTTGTAGCATATGATTCCATCTTTCCATTTTTCTTCAATGGTGGTTTCACCTGCTCGTAATACTCTTCAGAGGGGCTAAAATCATCCCCTTCATTTTCATCAGGCCATCCATCTGTCGTGTGATCCTCATAAGCTGACCCAGTAACACAAGATAAGGGAACTGTACTTGATTCTTTTAGGTTGAAATTTGACGATAAAACATCCTTCTTTGAATTGTTCCCTTTCGATAGGCTTTTTACCCTGGTTTGTAACAGTGAAACTATGAATTTTCTTTACTTTATCCTTTTGTGCGTGGGTGTGTTGGGTAGTGTTTATCCGAGGTATGATGTGGGTGGTTTAAAGGAGCAAGAGATACAGAATTACATCTAACAGAAAATTCATTGTTACCTGTCAGCATATCTTAATGTATTCAGAGTATGTTCACATGAACCAGTGCTTGGTGATATGCATGATATCATAACGGTGCGGGAGTTGCCAACAAATGAATCCCTCAAAACTTCAGTCAGTTTACTGCCTCTGAAAGGGATGTGTCCTTGGTCATTGTCCAGAGCTCTTATGCATTCCTTTAGGGCAAGTAAGCTCTTATTGATTTCAGCACCTTCTATTCTGAATCATATAATTGTAAGCAAATGATGAAACAAAAGAATTCATTAGACTAAAATCAGAATGCTTGAGGGTTGCATACAATTCATGATAAAATCCCAAATTTGAGATATCTTCAATAATAATGTATATGGCCAAATTTAGAATCTAATATAATCTAATTTATATTCCTAATTAAGTTTCTTAGGCATAAGTACTATTTTATGTTGGATAAGTAACAAGATAAATCCATCTTAAATAACTCAAGCTCAATCAAACCTTGTCTGTTTGTCATTATCAGTGGTATCTGCTCCACGTTCGCTTCCAGCAAGATCTATGAAGGAGAGCTTGCCAACCAAACGGGGAGGTTTGGATTCATTGCCATCAACTGACCTCTTGATAGCAAGCTGTAGTATTGCATGTGACCGTGATGATTCCTCATTTGCACCTGTGGTGCCTGTACTTCTTGTGGAATTTCCTTTCTCAATCAGGTCTTTGATGTTATCCACATCCGATACTCGATACTCTTGCAAACCCACAATGCAAACTTGCTGCTTACCATCCTCCCTCATGCAAAGTTTTCTGCAGAATTAAAACTTTAAACCTCCAGAACACACAGATTACAGATGCAAACAATAAGATATTTGACTTACTTTCGATCATTAAGGAGATCAAAGAGCTTGCCACCATATATTTCAAAGAAGCTCACAAACAATTGAAATCCCTGGTTCCTGTAAGTATGATGCATCAATCTAAGGATGTCCCTTGATGCTTTAAGTGGCAGTGGCTTCATTGTGTAAGTTTTTCCACTTCCTAGAAAAGAAGAAAGTGAAATTTAGAAGTTCACTCATAGTACAAATCATTGAGGTCAAGTTCACTCAGCAGAAAATGGTCCACAACTAGACCTCAACAATTTTAAGAATTGAGTTTTGGTCATGGCCAAAACATAAAACTGTAAAGTTTAGAGAGTGAAAAGAAACATCAGAAATTCCAAAGAGATATATGATATTATAAAGCAGAAATATCACTTCATAAATTGGCATAAAATTTGATTTGTCTTCAGGCAGGATGCAATAGCAACAAAGTCAAAATCCAGAGGATGTTATCACCTGTTTGCCCGTATGCAAAGCAAGTTGCCTTTGTGCGTTCAAATATTATTGGAACTATGGGCTCTACTGTTTCACGATACACCTAAAAGAACATAGTTAAAAAAAAATTAAAATGAAGTTAGATAAGGATATAACAAATGTTGTCAATCATTATTTACAACTGAACATTTATGTACATTATAGTTACCTCATCATTCGTAACCTCTTCATTCAAAACAGCATCAAAGACAAATTCATGCTTTTCTACATACTGAGTTAGGTCCACCTGCAAAGCACATATAATTTTAAAATGTTTAACTATAAAGCATCCATTAGATTATCATACCATAAGAACTGGCAGGTGAGGAAATTAGTGGGCAGAGTATTATTATCTTGGTTCTGTTCATTCTCCAACTAGAGTACCTAATATTTAAAACATACAGATAAGTACACTCCACATATCATAGAATTACCTGTCCTTTTCTGTTATATATTATCAGTAACTTTTTCAAGTCACACATGTCAGATACACCAAGAGAAAAAATTAGAAATATCAGTTGCATAGCCAGCGCCACATTAGATTTCTTAGTACACAAGTCATGTTCAGCAACTTAATCTTATATTTCTAAAACCTAAGGACAACTATACTGCATTGGAAGTTGGAACTATCGATTAGTGTTGTCTCTTAAACTAACCTTCAGTTTAGTCTCGTGCACTGTTAAAGAATTGGAATATGTTTCTATGATGTCTTCCTCATTTTTTGCTAATTCCTTCTTATTCATTGGTCTTTTACGAACCTGCGTTAAAAAATAACATGCAAATATTAGAACATAAAAGCAATACTCTTTACAATTGGACAAGATTTAATATTCATTTCAGAAAATTCAACGAATTTTAAGTTCGTAAGTTGGTATTATGCCAATGCAACCTTAAAGGGAAAAAATCCAAATTTACAATCAAACCGTCTGCAAAAACATAAAAATGAAACATAAAATGGCAGAGATATGCGAAAGAACATACCACTACTTTAATCTTTGCTACAGAATTAGATTTCTCTTTGTCTGCAGGGAGGCTTTTCAATATGTTTTCAGGAGCACGAGCTCTGCCAGTCTGTTTGCTCAGCATGTAAGTTTCAGAGTCATCAAAGCTTCTACCCCGGCCAGGTTGATACAGGGAGTTGGCATCATATGCATTGGAGGCTGGCATCTAGCAGGACAGGAAAATTATAAACAAATTTAAGCTACCTTTTCATGTGCATCTACTTACAACGACAAAAGGACAGATCAGCCATCCCAGTTCAAAACAGATTAACTTAAAGATTTTATATACCTATATGATCAACTTAAGAATACAATTCTCATAATATCTAGATTGAGAAAATGCTTTTAATCCTCACATCATATGAAAAGGAATGAATAAATTAAAAAACACAAAAGTCCTAAGACACAATTTTCCACAACATTGACGAAAATTTTGCATAGCATGACACTTTCAAGGGTTAGAGACTCAAAGAAATTGAAAATTTCTGTAGCCGTGATCTTTCAACAGATTACAGATGCAATGTGACCGTTATTCGCAGGATTAAATAATAACTTGAGAACAACAACGCACAGGAATCAAATGAAAGTTCTTCCGTTGTGGAAAATAACAACCTCGGGAGGAAGAAGCTCGGTGTCGAAGGACTGCAGATCCAACAAGCCAGGGCTGAAATCACCGGACAAATCTTCGCCATTCTTTTTCTGCATCGAAGCACGGTAACCGCCGGGAGGAGTGGAAGGCTCCATATAATACTCGTTTCCTCCGTTAAAGCTCCTCGGCGCATTCCGGTACATTCTTCCTCCTTGTGCACCGCCGTACAAGTTATAGTCCTGCTCGCATTCCAAACACGAATCTCATCAAATCGGACAAAAACGTTTACGCGTAACGATCGAAGACAAAATCGCTAGTGAAAGGGGAAGAGAGAGAGAGAGAGAGAGAGAGAGAGAGAGAGAGAGATTTACCTGAAGCGGAGGAAGTTGATTGGAGGAAGATTGAAGGTGTTGAAGGCCAGCCGACTGGAGCCACCTGTTGCCGTTGGATGAGCCGTCGAGGAAGTTATCGGAGTACTGGCGCTGGTGGTGCACCCCCGCCGCACCAGATCTCAGCCCCTGTCTCCCTGCACCGTTCATCTTCCTTGGCGATGATCAGATCGGAACGGAACGGAACGGAATGATCAGGTACAACGACAGTAGACTGGACTGGAGTGAAACCGAAGATATAGGAAGGAAGGAACGAACGAATAGATACGATACTAGCGACAAAAGGTGTTGTAGTTGTAGTGAAACCAAGGGAAGGGGGGGGAGGCTTTGAATTTTTTTGAACGGACTCCCTACCTAGCACGTGCGAGCGAGTCAAAACAGCGAAACGACGACGTAGCGTTGGGGGTTAGGGTAAGTCCGTGGTTTTTTGAACTTGTCCCGTCCCACATGGTGGGGACGGCCTCTGTTTTTTTTTTTTTTTTTTTTTGTCTATTTATTACCGTTGCGCGCTTGGCTTCACATTCAAAACTTGAGGTCTTCTCTTGCGTGCTTTTAAAATGTTCTGCCACGTGGCATCCATTGTGGGTTGGGTTTGCGTGGTGATGGCAACGCACCATAACAATTTGCGGCGCGGCACCGTGCGCTTGTTTGGGCCCAGGGCTTCCGGCCTTTTCTCATTCTTTTTTTTTTTTTCTTGCCTCTTTGCTTTTCCACTGTTTGTTTATTTTAAATTTTAAACTTATTTAGGCAAAACGTTCCCTGATGTGAAGGGAATGGGAGATGGGGACTGTATTAGGTACTCATTCAAAGACCATTTGAATCAGTGAATTAATTGGCAATGTATGATGGTCATCAACTCCATGATTGTTCAAGGACTGACTGGTCTCGATGCTACAGTTAAAGCCGGTGAAGGCTCAAAGGGCAATGTGATAATCAGCTATAGGTACTGTTTGGACCAGTTCATTTACCAGTTCTTTTAATAATGATCCAGTTTGTTTAACTTTTAAAATAATAACTTTAAAATAAACATTTTTTACATGAATACTTTTTTAAGAAGTAAATAGAATTTATTTTTTTAAAATAAGTAGAAAATTATTTTTTATACATAAACAATTTAGATAAACACACTCATTCTAAGTTTATTAAAATAAGTGTTTATTTCAACACATAAATTGGTCCAACAAAAAGAAAAAGTTAACAAAGTGAAATAAGTAGTTAAAAATAGTAGGGGTGGATACAGGTTCTTATGGAATAGATAACCTAATCTACTCTAATCAAATTGAAGAGAAAAATTCAAATTGGTTTGGATTTTAAAATTACAAACATGATGAAATAAACACTAATGTTGAACATGTAGAATATCAAATTTGAACATGTAGAATTCTAACAAAATTATGAGCTCAAAATCAAAATAATAAAAAGAACCATTATTTTTAGCAAAATAGAAAATAATGTCACAATTTTAGAAGAAGAATTAAAAGAAAGAGTAAGAGTTGAGTTCAACCAAATCTTAAGGAATTGAAGATCAAATATTAGGGAGATTTTCACCAATGAGCCATATAAATGAACTTTGACATCACGCTTTAATACAAAACCTTAATGCTTAAATTTATGGATCTTGTCCTCACTTATATAATGCTAAATCTTTCTATTTTTACCCGATATGAAACTTTACCTCACACTTATACACAAAAAAAATGAATTTCATGCTTCAAATAAACTAAAGTTCAGTATCATATCAAATGATTATACAGAAGACAGAACTTTCAATTTAATAAGACTTTATGAAAGGTATCACACAAACAAATCTTATGACTCAAATAGTTGCCTTAAAGCCTTGAATATAAATTGTTTATGCATCTTTTCATATCAATGTAATTTTTTTATGAGTGTAATATTTATGATATTATATTGTATGCAATTAGTAGTTAAAATGCTTTTGTTTTAGTATAAAAAAAATTGGGTAGATCTTTACTTGTCTCATATACAACTTCAAATGTCTTAGACAGAGTTTTAGAGAGTGAATGTTATAGTTACTTTCTTGTATCAAATTGTTTGAAGTTGTTTCAAAGCTTTGTTGTAACTATCCAGAATTTTTGTTATAAAAATAGACAAAAAATTTGAAAATAAAACGTTCCAGATATATTTATTATTACTAACTAAAATGGTCAGATATGTAGTATTATCTAAAAGAAGTAAAATTGGCACAAACAATAATACGAAGAACTCCCACGGCCAGAGTGATGCCGTATTAACAATTGGAATTCGGTGTACACAATTGTCCAATTATCTTGCATGCGTACTAGAAATTGTTACGTCATTTGAGGAATGAAGTTCTTGCTGGCTGTAAGGAAGCTCTGACTCTTCCACAACCTCATTGATGAAGAATGCTGGCTGCTTTGGTTGGGGAAGTTGGATTGTATCATTTGATAGAAATGAAACAATATCTACCATTGTAGGTCTATCCGTTGCTTGATCTTGTACACACAAGAGGCCAATATGAATACATCTCAAAACTTCATTCTGAGAACACAATCCATTTAAAGTTGGGTCCATAAGCTCGAGAGCTCTGCCTGCATTCCAGAGCTGCCACGCCTACAAGAATTCCAACATCCACAAAAGACCTTCACATTTGATAATTAAGCATAAAATTTAGTGGACTAGTCATTTGAGAAACTTACGTATCCTATGAGGTTGAGTGGGTGATCCGAACGATAGCGACTATTATTCTTTTTGCTACTAACTATCTCTAGTAGCAACACACCAAAGCTGAACACATCTGTTTTGATGGACACAACACCTTTTATTGCATACTCTGGAGCCATATATCTACTGCAAAGGCAGATGTTTTCATAAACATATATCAAAGACCAAAATTTTTAAAATTTGAAAATTCACTATCGTTTATAAACTTACAATGTACCAACAACTCTATTTGTGTTTTCTTCTGATACTCTTACTCCAAATATTCGAGCCATGCCAAAGTCAGATATTTTAGCATTCATCTCGTGATCAAGCAATATATTGCTTGCCTTTAGGTCCCGATGTATCACCTTTAGTCTTGAATACTTATGAAGGTATAGAAGTCCTTGAGCAATGCCTCCAATGATGGTCAACCGTTTTTCCCAGTCTAGCAAATCTTTTCTAGCCGAATCTGTTTTAAAGTAAGGTTGCTTGTTAATATGCTACATGCTAACATTTGGCACATTCTTACCTTTGTTAAGATAAAAGAAAGCTTACCAAATAGGTAGAAGTCTAAGCTCTTGTTAGACATGTACTCATAGACCAATATTCTTTCATCTCTCTGGATGCAGAACCCTAAAAGCTTTACCAGATTAGTGTGCTGGAGTTTGGCCATGAGTTTGGCTTCATTCGTAAACTCTATTAGCCCCTGTCCCGAACTTTTAGAAAGTCGCTTTATTGCTACTTCTTGCTGATCACTTAGTGTTCCCTGAAGGTGTCATTATATCAGTTCTTATTCTGACAGTTTCAAATTTAATTAAGGCAATTAATTCTTATGAAGATGTATTATAAAGTTTCAAATTACCTTATAAACAGGACCAAAACCACCCTCTCCTAACTTATTTGCAGCTGAGAAATTGTTTGTGGCAACAACGATGGTATCAAAAGCAAATAGTTCATCTTCATTGCTTGTCTTTCCCTTGTTATTACTTTTTATGGTTTTGCCGTACACCATTGAAAGCATTGCATTACCTCCAATGTCATGTAATAACTTCTTCAGCATCTTTTTTCTCTCCACTGGTGGCGTGTCATGAAAATATAAGTTATTTGAAAAAAAGTCTTAAAATGATCATAAAACATATCTAAATCTTACTATGTGGTAATTATTACCATTTGCTTTGTATTTTGTCAGCAAGGCACGCGATAAATAAAATATCACTGGTATTACAAAAGCTGCTCCCACCCCAACGATGAGCCAAATCCACCACATGTTTACTGCAACTCAGAAGATAACGCGTGTAGAAAGTAAAATGATATGTGTAAGGACTACAAAAAATTAAAAGTGATCAATGTAAAGACTAAAATAAGATGTTTATAAATATTCTTTATAAGTAGGAATTGAAAGAAAATATATGAACTAAAAGAAAGCATTTTATAACCAAAGGAGCC
Source organism: Glycine tomentella (assembly GCA_007407185.1). Classification (NCBI taxonomy): domain Eukaryota; kingdom Viridiplantae; phylum Streptophyta; class Magnoliopsida; order Fabales; family Fabaceae; genus Glycine; species Glycine tomentella. The sequence continues at coordinate 641,567 of PYAF01004126.1, read as the reverse complement.
AAAAAGTAAGCATTTTTTGTTTCCTAATCAGTTCCTTTAGGGGAAAAAAAAAAAAAAAAAAAGAAATATATTAAATTAAATGTACCTTTGTGTTCCAGCAATGCAACAGAAACGTTGATTGGCAGAGCTATATTTCCAGAAGCTCTAACAAATTTGGTTCCTTTGAGCCATATCTGGCATCCAGTACTAGTATTGTTAATGTGATTTAAGGGAGCATAGGCGTCGCAGGAACAGTTGTTCCTACATATGATCTCACAGCACTGTGTTCCATTGTTGTCGTCTTCATAAACTATGAAACCGAGCTTGGACATGTTACCAAGAAGCTCCACGAAACCGCCCTCATGGCTCCTGCATGCGTGACTTTTCCGTGTGCATAGAGGGTTTGCTGTCCCATTTATTTGAAGATTTTGAATGCGGGTACTGTATCCACTCATTTTATCATAGTACCTTGACCACAGCATGAGACCTCCATAATTTGTTGACTTGTTTATTGCAGGTAAGATCTTAGACATTAATACATCAGCCGGAACATAACCTCCGCCTGGAGCTGCAGCTTGATCTGCTGGTAACCCCAGAAACAGTTCACCTCCTTTCAATGATGTGGCCCAGTCCCTCCATGATTTTAGAAAGTTATCTAAATTGTTTTGGTTATAATTGCATGAAGGGTTGTTATAGAATTGTACCCAGACATAGTCAAAAATGCCTGTACCAATGGCCGAACCCAGCCTAGCATCAGGAAACGGACACTGAGGTGCTGCTGACAAGTACACAGATGCAGGTAGTTGTTGTTGTTGTTTCGTCTGTGAATTTGAATTTGAATTCGAATTTGATTTGAGATATTGTGCAAGATTTCCCATGAAAGATGTATTATCACCCAGCTCTATGTCAAAGTCAAGGCCATCTAAAACTGCATCACCAAATGGGCGTGATGAGGAGGAGCCACTGAGGAAATTATGCCACAAATAATTCGACACATTTTTAGCATCCTCATTGGAAGTTATAGAGTAATCACCAGCTCCTCCTCCAATAGAGAGCATCACCTTGATTCCTTGCTCTTGACAATTCTTAATCTCTCTCCCAATCTTAGTGCACCCATTAGTAGAGGGGTCACAATGACCAGCCAGGTTGAGTTGAGGGGTCTGGCCATTCCCAAAAGTGGAAAGGAAGGCTATGATTACATGCGAATATGTCCCCGTTGCACATGTTTCAGCAAGACTTCCCTCGTTTGCGTTTTGACCCCAGTAAATGCCAACGTTTTCGGGTTCAGAAGGGTCAAGTAGCAGGAGGATGAGGACTAGGAAGAACAGGAGAGAGGGAAGCATACTTGTGCTCATCTTTTCTCACTTGGTTTTGTGTATCAATCCAATTACCTGATATGTAATATATCTATATATGATTCCAACATCACTTTTAACGCGTTTTCTTGTCCTAATTATGCTTACAGATTGCATAGACGCCTTTAAAATTCAACCCATTTCGTCCCTCTTTCCACTCTCACCGCCTCCTACCTTCCTTTCCACGTTTATGCATGATTGACTCCTTGACTGATTATCCGCCATTCATTGATGAATGACTCATTCACAAAATGATAGACTATTGACTCATTCACTAATATATCATCTCCCTGCACATGGCCAGTTACTGATCAAAGTCAAAGGCTTTGACAAATGGGTTAAGATATTTGCTTAGATTTTGAACAATCAAAAGCTTGGCAAGGTATTCATTAATTAAGAATACTGTTAACATGAGTTCACCAATCTCTCATTTCAGAGTTAAGCCAAAATAATTCAAATTGGCATGCTGATTAATATGTACTTCATTATTATTGTGGTATAAAAAAAAAATAGATTATGTGATTTATATTTCTTCTCACCGCTAACTGCTAACTGCTAAGGCAACAAAATGGTAGAAACTGTATAGCTTATTTTCAACAATCTCCAGTGATTTTTTAAATAATATTTACACATTTCCAATATTTTGCGTTTATTCATCATTTCAGTTGATCTTACATTTATCTACCACTCATTGTCGAAATTGTTACATTATTTATAGAATGACTTCTTCCACAAACGATAGGACATCTAGGCTCATTTACTCTAACATTAATGAAGAATATTGGTTGCTTCGGTTCAGCTAGCCTCGCTTGATAGGAAAGATACCACATCTGGCATAGTTGGTCGATCTATCACATGAACATCAGAAGATGTGTTGTTGGATTGGACGGTAGGAGAACTAGACAGTATAAGTGGGAAGTGGGTTGGAGAGATCTACTTGATTGTGAGATCGGGTTTGTATATGCTTGCCAAAATCCAAAGAGAAAAAAAAATTATTTAAAAACTAAATGCATAGTTTTTTCTGTCAACAAATTTTAACAGCAAAGTAGGAAAATACTACTCTCTCCCGTCCCATTATAATTATCATGTAAAAGAAAAAATATTATCTTAAAATAATTATCATTTTAGTTTCTGAATATAATACTAATTATGTTTTTCCACTTATATTCCTTATAATATTAATAGTGGACAATAAAATTTATAAATAAATTAATGATGATATAAGGCTAATATTATAAAATTACTATTTTTTTCATGTATTTTTTTTTATCTATGTAAAACAATCTAAGATGACTATTATTTTGAGATAGAAGGATAATTAATTAGGATTGAATAACTTTTGGGACATGTGATTTATTTACAAATCAGGTTAATTCTTACTATTTGTATTACAAGCATAAAGTAAATATGATTTTTTTTATTTGAGAAAAATGGTTATGTACCGATAATAGTCATCCAATTATAATATATTAGATAAGTTTTTTGATTTTTAAAATAATTATCTTAAAATAATTTAAATAATAATTTGTGATTGGATGGGAGTTCATATAGATTAAACTTTTTTTTTTACATTAATGAAAATGTTGTCTTGAAAATATTATAAATAATAAATTTAACTTTAATGCATTATTAATATAAATTTTATTTTTTTAAGCGTTAATGTCTACATCTAAATTGATTAATACAAAAAAATGGATAAAATATGACACACGGGAATGAAAATTTTGTACAAAAAGTACATTAACTGATTAACATGTCATCAATTATAAAAGTTATCAATCTTTATGATTTTAATATCCTTCTCTAATTCACTGGCTTAATAGTTTCAATATGAATATGTTTTTTGATTTTTTTTCTCTCCCAACTATTTTTTATCCAAATAAATTTATTTTTACCTAATTAATTAATATGTAGTTACATGAAAAAAAAATTAAGTCCATGTATTTTTTATTTATCTTCGTTGAGCAAAACTAATGTCAAAAATATTTTTTCAGGAAAATTATTATTCATTTCTAACTTATAATATTTTCACTTTATTAAATTATTGAAGAATCTTTTACATGGGTAAATTTAGAATTTTCTTTTTTTTTTATTGATATGTATATGTAAGTTTATTAATATAATATTATAGATCAAATATGTGGATGAACATTTTTGTATGAAAATAAGTAGGACAATTTACCCTTAACTTATAAGCATGAGCAATTTACACAAATTCCGCATAGATCTAGATTATTAGGCAACATTATTCTTCTAGTTAATTATTGACCACAGTAAATGGCAATGTGTAACTAGCAGGAGGATGAGGAAGAACAATAGACGAGGAAGCACATTTGTCCTCATCTTCCTCTCTTTCTTTTCTCACTTTTTTTTTTTTTTTATCAATACAACTTGAATTTGTTTAAACTAAAAAAAAGTACTTTTTACAATAAGTTTGTTTAAATTTTAAAAAAATAACTTTAATAATAAAACTACTTATCTACTTCTTAAAAAAGAGAGTAAAGAACTGTTTATTTAAATAAAAATAATTTAGACAAACACATTCAAAAATTATATAACAATTTATTTTATTTAGAAAATGCTTATTTTAAAAAATAAATTTAAACAAACTAACCAAAATCAAGTATTCATTATTTCACCGGTTTTGTTTCTCTTTCTACTGTCTCTCGCCGCCTCCTACTTTCCTTTCCATGTTTACCTTTGACTTTGACTAACAACTTCCCTGTAACGGTTAGAATGTTTTTGCATCCTCGGTGCAAAAATGTGTTCTACCAAGTCAATAGGATAAAAAACAAAAATACTGAATAGCTTCATATCTTGAAAAGTATAACCAAATCGGCACATCCTTATTGTGATCATTGCATTATTAATTAATAACTAGCCTGTTAATATGCACTTCACTCCTTGCTTATTCATAAGAGTATAGCCTACGTCGCATTTAGCACAAGGTGACACAAATTAAAGGAAGGAAATATCTTTTAAGGACAACCTCAAATTGCAACTCTACGTGCGCACATGGTAGCCCTGCCTAAATGGCAATTTTCCTTATTTACATTGGATATACGAAGACAAGGTAATAAAAACAACAAAGTGCACGAATTC
>PYAF01004126.1:600630-625780 GCA_007407185.1 Glycine tomentella | reverse complement strand
TTTTTATATTCAATTCTTATAATTTTTAATTACACCATGTAAAATATAAGTTTATCCTTATTTTGTAAAATTGATATAGCATAATACATATTACAGATATATTGTTAACTAAAAAATACTAGAAAAAATGAAATAAATTGATTGATCATTTTTCATAATACATTATTAAACAATATTAGAATTATTATTAAAAATATTAAAACAATAATGAAATAATTGATTAATAATAAAAATAGAATAAAAATCTGTTATTAAGAATTAAAATTCTAAAAATAAAATTGTTTGCATTTAATAGAATAATAAAATTGAAATAGTTGTAATAGAATAAAATAAAATCTATATGCCTAATAAAATAATATTAATTTAAATTAATAATTGAATTAAATAATGTCATTTAATAGTTTTTAGAAAGAATAAACATGTGATTATCACATAATATCACTTGTTTATCGTAAGGGCGCACTTGTTTTGGTGCCTGCAACAAAGGGAAAGATTGGTTTATCTTTTATGGCTCATGTCATCGTTACCATTTTCTTTTCACAAAAGTTTTATTGCTCCCATTTCTTTCTCTCCCTACATTCTTTCTTGCTGCAACTATTATTTTTTTCAAGTTCTTTCTTGGTGAATTTCATTCCTTGTTATTGATTTCAGACTAAATTCTTTCACAAGAACATACCATCTCCCGAAGAACAGTTTTGTGACTTTTTCCAATATATTCGCCAGCTTCGAATTCTCATTAATACTGAAAAATGTTTAATGTGCTATTCAAGCTCAAATTCTATTCAAAGTAGTAATAATCCTTCTTTGATTCCCTCCTTTCCTTTTTCTCTTCTTCTTTCTTCAAATAATAATAAAATTAAATTGGAAAACAGTATATTGAAGTTAACAAAGACTAGGTTAAAGAAGATATGCAAATAGAAGAAAAGTTGTGCAGAAATTTCTCAATAAAGACAACCTTCTTAGGAATGCCCTTGATTACAATGCATATGAAAGGTTAATTTTCTTTGTCATTTGTTTATTCATGTGTCTTTCAAAGTTCTCTTATCCAATCACAAGGGATTGTTGGAAGTAGTGCAATAAATTTGTTAGTGGACTAATTCAAACAACTTGATACCTATTGAAAGAAATGTGTAACAAAATAGGACATCTTGCTATGAACTCGTTGCAAGGTTTGTTACTTGCGGGTCATTGCTTAATGTTCCTCTATTTAATTAATTAGTTCTGCCTGGTTTAAATTTTCTTTTCTTCAAGGCATTAGCTGAAGTTTAACTTGACAATATTTATTCTTCTTCAATAGGGATTCCCATGTTGACAATATTTAACTTGGGAGCGAGAACAGGAGCTGATGCAGCTGTACCCTGAGTTGCTTAACAGGTATGATTTTGAATTTTGCGGACAAAATTCTTAAAAGGTGGGGTGAATATAATAACCTTGGCTATATATATAAAGAAAAAAGAAAAAGAAGTTTAAATTTTCAATTTTCGGTTGCAAAAAGCTTTAGTGACGGAATTAGCGACAGATTTAGCGACGGATTTAGCGACAGCTGGAATGCCACGCCAGTAGCGTGGGAAGTGCTCCAGAAAACCATTTTCTGCTGGTAAGCCACGCCAGTAGCGTGGTAGCCACGCTTGGGAAGTGCTCCAGAAAGCTATTTTTCACTGGAATGCCACGCTGGTAGCGTGGGAGCACGGGCTGAGGGCCTATAAAAGGCCATTTTCGCGTTTTTGAAGGGAAAAAGCTGTTTCTTCTTCCTCTGAACGCCCTTCCACCATTGTTGTGGCTCCCAAGCTTCCTAAACCTTAGTTTGTTCACCAAATCACTTCCTTTAAACACCAATCTTGTTGGAAAACATTTGGTGAGTCTAAATCCTTCATCAATTTTCCTTGAAAACTCCCGAATCAAAGAATCCCTTTCTCAAGGGAAGTTCATAGAACTCGAGTTCGGCGAGGAACGGCGTTTCGTGGATACCCGTGCTTAGGGGAATCGTCCTTGGGCCTTCCTTGTCATCTTTGAGGTAAGAAACTCGAGATTCACCGCTTGATTTGTGAGTTGGGGTTTTGGGTGAATAGTGACCCACTTATGATAGAGCTAGTATTAGCCTTGGGTCCTTTAGAAACATGTGTTTAGAATGTTGTGAGGATGAAAGATTAGGTCTCCAATGTTAGTTTGGTGAACTTTGATTTTTGGCTCTATTTAATGCATGCATGGTTGTATGCTGAGTTGCTTGGCTATGTTGTGACATGCAAGAGCCTTGGTAGGTGGTTTTGATGTGCCTGAGAGGCCATGTGAACGGTGCCTTGTGTGTGTGATATGGACCGTTCAAGCCCTATGTGAATTCTGAGGAATTGGGCTGTGGTGAGCTTTGAGCTCTTTGTGTCGGCTTTTAACGATGTCTTGTGAAGGCACTAGTGCTCTGGCTAGGCCAAGCTAGACCATTGATGGTCGATGAGATGGCTTGTGAGTGATAAGCCTTGATAAACCTTAAGTTAGAGGACTTGTGATTTTGGAAAGGATTGAGGTTCCTTTCATTGTGCCGGTTGAGAACCGTTGATATGTTTGTGCCTGATATGGTTGTATTGAGGTTGATATATGATTATGTGCCTTGTATAGGGCGTGACACCGCGGGTGTCAGTGGCGTAAGCCACGAAGCAAGGGAAGAACTGCAGAGCTCGACTTTGCCAGGTAAGTTCTTGGTCCCTTGGGGATGTTTCCCACTTACTGTGTTCCACCATATTCCGAGGGAGTGATGGTTGCGTTCATGATACATTCATTGATGGTTGTTGCATCCTCATAATGATATGTATGCTTGTATCTATGCTTGTATGTGTATGATACCTGTTAATAGATCTTCTGGCCAGTTAGATAGATATGGACCTCCCTAGGAGAAGAGCGCACCTCCTAGTTTGGTTTGCTCGTGGGTGATGATGATCCCAGGGTGATGATGATCCCTTAAGACTAAGAGATAGGTGTGTCCCGTTGCGATTGATTACCTATTCTCGGAGGTACCATATACGTGCGTCCATGCGTAAGGGGTAGCTCCCGATGGGATGGCACAGGTGTGAATTCCGATTTCACACTGAGGTTTGGTGTTGATTGGATCCACCTTACATTAGAGCTAGATAACTTGCTTGTATTATTATGAGGGCCGGGAGGACAGTATGTTTGTGATGCCTGATGACTTGTGTCATGGAAAGTGAGCCAGGGTGGAGGAGATGCCTCCAAGGACCCTGAGCTTACTGAGATGTTTATCTCACCCCGTGTGGGGCTTATGTGGTTTCAGGTGACGCTTCTGGCAGAGAGGAGCGGTCTCAGGGCGGGAGGCCCCAGTAGAGACGGTACCTGCTTGGCTGTGAGGCAGCTTGAGGAGATCTTGGTGGCTCAGTCTTTTGATGATGTTTTGTACCCCCGTAGAGGGAAGATGTGTGGTGCACACATGTATTCTTTTGCTATGTATATGTTAAGTATGCCTTCATGTGAGGAAGGATCTTAGAGATCGAAAGCACTCGGATGCTTATTCTTTTGTATAGACACTTCGAGTGTCAGATGATGTATATGTACATAACCCGTTTATGTTATGTAATGGATGTTTCCTCCTGTTTATATCTGTTGAGATATTTGTGTACATCTGCCTATGGTTATGTTATGTGATCTGGATAAGCAGAGGCTTGTGTTGCGTTGTGCTTAGATGTTTATATTCCATACATAATGTAATCAAAAAATATGGTTTTCGAATTATGCTTCTGCAAGTTTTTAATTAAAGTGATTAAGCGCTAATCTGATATAATCATATGATAATACACCGGGTGCACACGAGGTGTTACACTTTCCACTTTCCACCATTTACTTGAATAATTGTTTTTCTCCATTTGAAAAGTTGAGGCAAGATCCTCCTCGGAAAGAAACGAAGATCTAGCCTTTGCTTGTCATTGATGATTAGCTTTTTTTTTTTTTTCCCTAAATTCTGTATATCCAGCTTGTTTTAATGTTCACACATTCCCACTTGTATCCATGCTCTTAACTTAAGAAGCATCGCATTTTTTATTTCTTGATTTATTGTTAATCCAATCTGACAAATAGTTCTTTCAATCCTGTATGAATTTTTTAGATTGAAAAAAAATGTTATTTTTTTAAAGAACTACAGGTAGATACATTTGTTGACCACTCACTTGTTTACATTTATAATTTTTTATAAAATAATGATTGGGGAAACAACATGATATTTTAGATTATTAGACTATGATAAATTTGTTTTGTTATGTTTTTTTAGAAAAACTAATTACTTATTTAACTTGTTTTTTATTTTAAAATTTTTGTTGTAACAGTATATTATGTTAAATTTGTGGATAAAATGATGAATGTTAATCCATAGTTTGAGTTATTTTTTTAATATTGTTATATTAGAAAATTTAGTATGATTTGACTGATATGAATAGAATCTTAAGTTTAAAATTTACAAAATATCTTTAAAATTAAGATACCTATTAGAAATCATAATAACATTAAATAACAACATATTCAGCAAAGTGTACTAGATTACCGATATAAGTTAATGAAATAGAAATAGGCTAATGGCAGGAACAAATTAACGGATTTACGGGTGGACTAAATTGTTCATATGAACGAAATTGTTGATTTACCCAAAATAATTTGGTTTTATTGGATTAGTGTGTGGGGGCAAAGCTGAGGTAGTCCGGAATGGATGAGCGAGGTCCACTTGGGTTGTCCACCCTGTTTCTCCGGACCCTCTATGTTTCCCTTTTCAATTTTTCTGGAACCTTCTCCTTCATCTCCTATCTCTATAAATAATAATCCTTTCTAATTCTTAGATTTTCGTCGCAGCACACACCTTTTCGATTCTCAAATAGCAACCATTAGACACTCACAATCTCCAATTCGACCAAGATGTTGACCTTCTTCTCCCTCGACGACCCACCAGTATGTTCTCTTCTCTTCTCAATTACTTTCCTTTCTTTCACATTTCTCTCTAGATGTACAATCCTTTCTTTTTGTCCCCTTCACATTTTCTATACTTATGAATAACTGTTTACTCTGTTCAAAGCAAATGCAAATGCACAACATTCATGTAGTGTCAAAATCCAGCATTACATCACTTCGTCCATTCCAAATGTTGGTCTCTAGGTATTTATAATCGATCCATTTCTCATCATCTTTTTGCCTTTCGAATCCATCCATGCATCTCTTTCATTAGTTGTCCCAAATTCGTGTCAGGTTTGGAGAGCTGAACTAGTATTATCTGATTTTATATTGCATAAAGCTTCATCTTCCTTTCAACTTCATCAAGTTATTGCATTAGAACTTGGCGCTGAAACTGGTATGTTGCTAATTAATTACTTTCCCTTTTTTGTCATTTCTTCTTAAGTTTTGCTACCAATTCCTTTTTCTAAACAAAATTTTGACAAATTTTGACCAATACCTAGCCAGAGAAGCTCAATAACCTTGTAACATGTTCAAACCCAAGACTAATGGTTGAGTGAAATATGCTATTGGATCCTAAGTCTTCATATCCGACTTCAAATGAACTATAATTATAAGATGACAAGTGCCAGGGATATCCTCTTTCTCTTCTTTTAACACTTCCTCTTAGTATATGATGAGGCCACCATAGGATTTCATCCAATAATATAAGATACAGTTTTATTAGGACTTAGGCGTTTGCTTTCTTCTAGTGAGATAGATAATTCAGCAGCACAGAAACACATATATTAAGAGATTTAGGGCTAGTTTGAATAAACTTCTCAACAAAGAGTAATCAACATTAACATCACCTTTAACCCAAATTAATTGGGGTCGGTGATAGATGAACCCAATGATAACTACAAAGAGTAATATGAGAAGAAAATAAAAATGAATCCAACTTGCATGAGTAAAAATCAGTTTATACACCTTAACTTTTTAAGAAGTTCCGTCATCTTACTTCTCTGTAAACACCTAAATCAACCTCACAGATCTTGTCATTCTTGCGAAGAGGCTGTTTCCGGATTCGAACCCATGACCAACAAGTCACCAAGGCACAACTTTACCGTTGTGTTAGGGCTTGCCCTTTAAGGCTTTGAGAGTAGTTGTTATTGTTGTTACAAAAAGAAAAACAATAAATGTGTTTTTTTATTCAACTGCTGATTGTTTAATAAAACACTTTGAGGCACTCCTAATGACTGCTTTGATGTCTATGAAGAGGAATAAATAATAAAATCTGTATTTGAAGAACAAATTTTATTATCAAGAAATGTATTTGATTTCAAGTTTTCAACCACACTTGGTGGGTTTATTACTTGCACGTGTTGCAAATACAGTGTTCCTAACAGGTATGGTGTCTTCTTTTATTTGAGTGTCACTCTTCCCTGCTCCTATGAATCAGCATGGTGGAAATTCATATTCTCATACTACAAATGGGGACCATACTGCATAATTATAGAGAATTATGGTGCCTTTTAGTATACTAGGAATTTGTTTATTTCTTTTAAATTTTTGTTCTTTTAAAGTTGATGATTTTAATGGACAGCCAATTATTATTATTATTTGTCAGACCATGGGACTGAAATACTTGACAACTGTGCAAAGAACGTTCAGCTTAATTTTGGATTATTGAATTATCAAGCCAAAATTTGTTTACGTGAACTTGATTGGTTCGGTTGCTGGCCTCCTAAAGCAAAAATAGGAGAGGCTTTTTGCCCACAAAAGTAAAGTTAATTATTTTGATGAATATTCCCCCAAGAAATTATTGCTTTTTCCTTTTTGCAATATTTTCCATTTGGTCCTTGCACGAACACAACTAATTCTTTATACTTTTCTATATAGTTTTATTTGATATTTTAAACAGTATGAATTCAATTATTATTAAGTTAACAAAGGGGAGGGGTACGAAGATAACAAGCACCATGATGAGTATGGAACATGTGCACTTATTCAACATTCATCTTATTTGTAGGTGTTATACATGGCACTGGAAAAGCGCTACAACTTTTCTCTTTCTGACCTTGATGTTGTTGCAAATGGATATTCACATTTTCTAAGTTATCTCAGGGATGAGGATGGTAAACACACATATGTATTTTTAGTGTGTATTAGTTTTACATAATTATTCATAATATGGAATGCTTGATGTACTTAATTTATTACAGAAATTGAAAGCCGCTAGTCTATGAGCATGCCTAATTTTGTGGGGAAGCAGATGGACATCTCTCAAATTCCACATTATGTTGGAGAATATGATAGAGGACGTGACGTTGAGATTTGGCAGATCAAGTGCTTAGGATCAAAAACTTCTTACATTTAATGTTTAACTAATAAATTGGATGGTTTTTGACTTCTGAAAAGGGAGATAGGAAGATTAGGAATATTGGAGGAGTTTTTTTTGGTGAATGAGAATATTGGAGGAAATTAGGAGAGATTTGGGAAATAATATCCATGAAAATTTGGTCTTTGGTCTTTATTTGGTCTTTAATTGAGTCAATAGCTCATGCGAGCCTTGTCCTTATACACCTTACGTGATGAGATAAAAATTTTATTGTTGTTATTATAATTCTTTAATTCCAAGTCTTCAGAACTTAAAATGCATTTAATATTTTTTTTATTAAGAAAGAAGATTAGAAGAAAAATATTAGGAGAAGATTTATAATACGATTTGACTTACAACTTAACTAAGTGTTTATTTTCTAATAGCTTCTTTTTTCAGGAAATTGACAACCTCCTAACAGAACATTAACACCCTTTGATTCTTGTCAATGTCATCAGTGTCCTTAAACCATATGCTAGTGGAATCCTTGTCTTATATTAAGGATAATGGATAATTTTTTTTTCTATTTGACTACTTAGGTTCATATTATCATATGCATTATGAAGGAGAAAAGTACATTTAAGTTTCTAATTCTCCTTACATGCCAACGAGGTAGTGGTAGGGACCATTAATGAAGCAGTGAAGACAATAAAAAAAAAAAAAAAGACAGATCATATTATAAATCACTTCAGGATGAAGAGATATTGCTCTCACAAAGGTCGCTTGAATTATGTTTTGTATGTCCTTGTCATATTCCACTCATTGCAAAGGATGAGCTTTTTTGATTCATGAGAACATATTTGTGAAATTTGATCTGGTCATTGATATGATCAAGGTAGTGGGTTAGTAGGTGATCTAATTGGTAAGTCAATAATTAATTCGATTTGACTCGATATATATTAAAAATTTAAAATTATTTGTATTTATTATATATAAGTATAACTAGTATTATTTGAGTAAAAAAAATTATTCACATTCCAAAATCCAAAATAATAATTGATAATAATCCAAAATTCAATTTTTTATAAAAAAATCTATTTTTGTAAAATAAAATAAAAAGTAAAATCTAACTGGGTCAGACCGGTCCAACCAGAATCCGGTGACCTACCCGATCAGGTTTGGCCAGGTTAATTGCATGACTGATCCAATAGTGGAATCGGTCCAGTTAAGCCACTAATCTTGATCCGACTTGTCAAGTCGTACCAGGTTCTATAACACTACATGGGGAGATTGTTTCTTACTATAATGCATTGAGAGCCCATCCATTGTCCTTTCTTTATCTGCAGGTTTGGTTTCTTACTCTAATCCATTAAGAGCCCATCCATCATACCTTTGCAGTGTCGCCAATTTTAGAATCTGAGTGTTATCCTCAACTAGTGGTTTGAGATGTTTTTGCCTTACTGATATTGGTATTAGCTTTTTTGGAACAACTGGTTCATGAAGATCATCATGATTTGACTCTTTTTGGGTATAGCTTTGGATTCAATTGGTTTCTACAAATTGCTTTCACCATTCTTCAATTTTTCTTTGACATAAGGAGGTGGAACAATATTGTAGGAAAGTGGCCTCTTAATATTTGCTTCATCCTCTAGTACACTTCCTAAAGAACTTGAATAAGCCTTATGGCCATCTAACGATAGGCATAACTGATATCCTTTTTTCCTTCAGATAGGATGTCTCTTAAGGGCTGATCTAGACTCGAATGAGAGGGAGGTATTGGTGTTGAATTTTTTGGAACAATTGGTTTATGAAGATCATCATGATTTGACTCCTTTTTGGGTAGAGCTTTGGATTCAGTTGGTTTCTTCAAATTGCTTTCATTGTTCTTCAATTTTTCTTTGACATAAGGAGGTAGAACAATCTTGCAGGAAAATGACCTCTAAATTTTTGCTTCATCCTCTAATACACTTCCTAAAGAACTTGAACAAGCCTTATGGCCATCAACGATAGGCATCATTGATATCCCCTTCTTTCCTTCAAATAGAATGTCTCTTAAGAAAAGGTCTAGACTTGAATGAGAGGGAGGTCAACCATGCAAAATTAAATTCATCTAGTAATTTATCTCGCTCATATATATCATCAATTCTTATAAAAATACTCATAAAAAGTTATTATATAATTAGAATTAATAAAATACAATATTTAAATAAGTTTTTTCCCAAAAAGATAAAATTACGATTGATTTTATTAATTAAAAATTCAGGAGACAAAAATTGATTATATAATAACAAAATTTGATAAAATATAATTTTAGGAAAAAAATCTTAATAAAAAAAGATAAATTGCTATTGATTTTATAGTTTAAAAAAAGTCAAGAGAATAAAGAGATAAAAATAATTATATAATTATTAAAATTAATGAAAATATAATCTTCAAATAAGATTTTATTAAAAATATAAAAATTACTATTGATTTTATAATTTAAAAAAGACGGATAAGAACTGATTGTATAATAATAAAATTTGATAAAATATAATATTTAAATAAGATTTTAAAAAAATGGACAAGGTTGTTATTAATTTGATAATTTAGAAAAATAAAGATCAAGTGATAAACCATATTATATAATAAGTAAAATTTAGTCAAATATAATTTGTAGATAATATATAAGAGTCTCTACATTTTTTGTCTTCATTCTTGATTTCAGACTAAGGGGGTTGAATTGAATTTATAAAATTTAATAAAATAATTCTAATAAAATTCCAAATGAGATTGTAAAGATGACAAAACACAAAGAATTCTAGCTCAATAGGAGAAAATAATCATGGCTCCATCACTTAATCCAAGTGAATAAAGAACACTTCACTATTAAAGAGCCAATATGCAGTACAATTGTAGAACTTATTCTACCCTTATACATATCAATCCCACACCTTGTTCCTCAACAAAGTTTCTCACTCAATTGTGGATTTAACTCTAAACTCTTGTTCTACCGTTGTACAAGTCAATCTCAAACCTAATTCTAGATTTGTCCGACTTTTTTTCCAAATCTTGTTCCTCCACAAAGTTTCTCATTCAATTGTTGATTTATCTCTACACCAGACTTTTCTCGAAGAATATGTAACTTAGATTGCCAATATAATTCAAGGAGAATTTTCACTTTTTTCCATACCTCATGATACTTTATTTATATATATGGGTAAACACGTTTTTTATTTTCAAATCTGTGTTTCTATTAGTTTTGATAACAAAAAAATTTTGTTCAGATTTTATTAGTTAAGCTTATATTTATCAAAACAAAAAACAGACTTTATCTATAAAATTAAATATGACAGATTTGGTTTAATTAGAAAAAAATAGATTTTTCTAATCAACTTAAAATGATACATTTATCAACTTGTAAGCAGATATCATATTCATTTTATTTGTCTATTATCCAATTTTATTTTAAGAACTCAAGTGGCAATTTAAGTCAAGAAAATCAAAGAGAACTTACTTTACAAACTTTCTAGATGACAGCTTCTAGTCTTCCTTGTTGTCCATCAACAGTTGCTCCATTTAAATCTTCTTTTTTGAGACTCGAGTGTTCCTTTCGTGCTTTAGAAGGAAGAAGTCATGTAGAAGTGACAAATCTACATCACACTTAGTGCATGTCTACATCACATTTAGTGCATGTCTAAATCACACTTATCCTATTTACTTTTCCTTGTGGTTAGTCAATTTGGGTTGATCCTATATTTTGACCAAATCCCTTAATATAATATCTGAACCATTGTCAGCATCAAAACTTCGAGTCCAACACAAAGTGGTAATAATCCTTTTCTGTTCCACCTTGACAACTTCCAGCCCCGTACGTGGCGTTTCCAGATTTTGGTAAGAACATCTTGCGTATCGTCTCTAGCCTTTTCTTTATTAACTTCAACCGTGATATGTTGTTTCCCAATTTAATTTTATTATTATTTGAAGAAAGAAGAAAACAATACGGAAAAGAGGGAAACAAAGAAGGATCATTACCACTTTGAATAGAATTTGGGCTTGAATTGCCCATCAAACATTTTCACTCCCAAGAATCTGAATATACAAAGCTAGCGAATCCGTTTAAAGTTTTTTGTTGATTTTGATTTTTAATATTTTTTTTATACAACTCCTCCGATTTTTGTTTAACAGTCACATTTGGTTAAAATTTTAAAATAAATAACATAAAATCATTAATGTATTGGAAGTCATGATGAAAGAAAAGAAAGTAATTTATTGTTTAATGATAAATTACTTTTTGTGTGAATTTTTATGTTATTTTCGTGCATTTTTTTATTATATAAAATTCATGTTTGGATGCTAGTTTTGTCTTGCATAAGTTTAATTGTTCAATTAAGTAAAAGAGTTAAATGTTTTTTAAAGATTTGAAAACTTTGCCACTTGACAATGATTGTGGTTCAATCAACATAGTCGTGGTAGGCACTATGGCCATGGTAATATGTTGACTTCATTTCTGAACAGTGTCAGCCTTTCGACAACAACCGTGGTGAGTTCACTACGGTCGTAATTCACATTATGATGGTTGTAGTCATTATGACGGTGCGTGTTATGATGAGTGTGGAACATGGGCAAGAAATGTGGCAGTCATCACTACTACAATAGCGCTCTTCAAAGACGGTTGTATACCCCATACAAAGACGGTTGTACGATCGTCTTTGTATCGAGCATTGTCAAAAGCCATTATTTTCAAAGACGGTTATAAAACCTTCTTTGTAACGCTCACTTTCTAAGATGGTTCTTAGCAAAACCATCTTAGAATGTAGTCATTTTATGACGGTTCTCCTAAAAATCGTCTTAGAAAGAAGTTTTTTTTTAAATGGAAAAATTGTAAAAACTCCTTTCTAAGACGGTTCTTATGAAAACCGTCTTAGAATGTGACCATTCAAAGATGACTTTAGGCTAAAACCGTCTTAGATTTCATGTTGAATTTTTTTAAAAGGCTTTTTGGAAAATTTCCTTTCTAAGAAGATGATTTTTTATTTTTAAAAAAAGATTCCTTTCTAAGACGATTTTTTGAAAAACCGTCTTAGAATGTGACCATTCAAAGATGACTTTAGGCTAAAACCGTCTTAGATTTCATGTTGAATTTTTCTTAAAGGCTTTTTGGAAAATTTCCTTTCTAAGGAGATGATTTTTTATTAAAAAAAATCCTTTCTAAGACGATTTTTTCTTGAAAATCGTCTAAGAGGTCATTCTAAGACGGTTTTCTTAAGAACCATTTTAGAAAGAAGAATTGTTTTTATAAAAAATTAAACACCTTTAACTAAGACGGTTTTCCTTAAAATCGTCTTAGTTAAAGGTGTTTAATTAAAAAAAAATATAAACGAACCACAAGATTATCTCATGATAAATTTCAGATTTTATCATTGATACCTCAATAAGTGTAAACCTTACATTATATAATAACCTAGTGGATGACAATCATACATGTGTCACCATCTAATATTTTAGGAATTTAAAATAAAATCATATAACATCAAAGGATGTGTCACCATTTAATATTTTAGGAATTTAAAATAAAATCCAATAACACTAGCAAAATACCTCATGTCTGCCACGTGTCTTGTCCGTTTTGATCACGTATTTCGCTAGCTCCTGTAGCGAAATACGTGGCCAACAAAATTGCGCCACGTCAGCTCACATATTTCGCTGGGCTGAGAAGAAAAATAAAACACGTGGCATTCTGATAAAATTTACTGTACGCATGACATTTAAGTAATTTTTTTTTAAAAGTGTGGCACAATGGTCAAGGTTCCCAGAAGATTGAACTAACTGATTGCAATAGAAACAACACTACACACAAATTATGGATGAAAATAACCTGAAAGTTTCAAGTTTGGAACTATTTTCTGGTAGCAAGCCAAGACTTCCTCAAAGCCTTGGCAAGGTGAATGATCACTATGAAAGCTAAACATTTCTTAATCATGGGTAGTAGTTGCATAATGAATTAATGATAAAAGTTTAGCAAATATATGCCCTTTTGTCTGAACTTAAATTTTTTTTTGTGAAAAAGCATGTTTAAAAAAACGTTTTTTTAAGAAGCAGATTTGCCTTTTGTTTTATACATATTTTGCTTAAAGGATTAGACCTTACCATCACCTAAGCCAAAGCATGGAATCAAGTTATCATCATCAAAGGGAGCCAAAGTCTTGCCAATAATAGAAATGACCTTCTCATATGGGTTAGGTGTGCTTCCGATAGCATGCAGGCTTTTTTTATTGAATGAGATTCTACCTTTAATAAAAACATGAATATAGGTGAACAATCAGAAACAAATCAGACCATAAATTAAAGAAATTACAACCAAAACCCATATTTTATTATCAAACAAGAAACCATCTATTGCCAACTTTAGCTCTCAAATCATGCTTCATGCATGACATCTTATATAGGTTACAATGGACCATGGTCCATGTATCACTTGGTTAACACTTGTTCATGAACTGTCACTTACTAGTCCATTCATTTCTCTTTGTAGAATCAATTCCAAGGATGAGATTTGATGATTCTAATCCCTCTTTCCTCAAGGCTATTGTCACCTGCATAAGTTAAAAAGGACAAAGAAAATTTCATGAAATTCACTGCACAATGCACATTGCCAATAACATGGTAGCTTACAATTCATTAATTAATTGTACCACATTGACTGACTCCTCCAGCTTGTCTTTCATGCATTCAACATCAAAATTTCATCAGTAGTGAGCTAAAACCAACAATTAAGATGAAAACAACATGAAATTAATCAATAACACAAAGTGAAAAATACACAATTCAATGAAATTAGGATTCCATCACAAAAGAAGGCTCACCTCGACATCGTAAGACTCTTAACTATAAAATATTTTATAGAAATTTATTTATTCCTTTTATAAGATTATTTCTATTAATTATTTTTTCTTTTATATTTTTATTTAATTATTTTTCTTTAATCATTTATAAAAAACAATTAAGTGATATAAAAAATTAAAAAAATAATTTTAAAATAATTAATAAATTTAATATGATTAAATAAATAAATAAAATTTTCAAAAAAACATAAATCAATTAAAATGATCTTATAGTTACGGATAATTGAAATGATCTTAGGGATGATGCGAGTACAATTTCTCTTGATTAAGTAATCACTTTTGGCCAATCCCAATTGTTTACTATCGCATTAGTGGCTACTAATCAGTATAGCGTGTAGTAACTTAAACTTATAAATAATGTCAAGTTTATCCTCCAAATCTCTTCTTCGAACTTGTCTGTACATTCGCTCATCTGCTTCACTTTTCCCACTTGACACCTTTATTCCCATTCTTTCCTCTCCAAAAACCGGTTTCTTTCTCTAAAATATTGTTACGCAGTTTCTCTCTCTAATTCTAAATATTATTGACAGAGATATGATCCGAAGAGGAAAGTAAGCAAGCAAAGGTGGAATCCAAGGATTGAAAGCGCTCTCTCTCCATGGGTTGCAATCAATCGAAGATCGAGAACGAGGAAGCGGTGGCGCGATGCAAGGAGCGGAAGCGCTTCATGAAGGACTCGGTATCCTCCCGCAACGCCTTCGCCGCCGCCCACTCCGCCTACGCCACCTGCCTGAAGAACACCGGCGCCGCCCTCGGCGACTTCGCCCACGGCGAAGTCCAAAACCCTCAATTTCACTCAAACGACAATACCACCAGCAGCTCCACCTACGTGACCGCCGCACAGCCCTTCGAGATTCCTCTCCCGCCGCCCCCTCTCCCCGATTTCTCCCCCGCCCCTCCTCTCCAGCGGGCCGCCAGCATGCCCGAGATCAAGATCAACAATCCCGACTCCAGGCCCAGGCCCGAGCCCGTCACCACAATCGTCGAAGAGGACGATGAGGAAGACAAGGAGTTAGAAAACGAAGGGTCTTTAAGGACGAGAAGAAGCAATAGAGTTAATAGTAATAGAAGGGTGCCAGAAGAAGAAGTACGAGAGCCTCGTCCTCCTTCCAAACAACCTGATCACGCGACACATCATCAGCACCACTCCATGGCGCCGGACACTCAAAGTGGTGCTTGGGAATACTTCTTCCCTTCTATGGAGAACATTGCCGGGACCAGCCTCAATGCCGCTGAAGAAGATGCTGTCCATAAAGTGCACGATATTGAAAGGAAGGTGTTTGAGGAAAAGCCCAGCAGGGTTGTCCTTGAGGAGGAGGATGAGCTTGTCACACCTGTCAGGAAGGTTGAGGTTCCTGAGCCTGTACCTGAGCCCATGCCCAAGCCCGAGCCTGTGAATCTGCCAGAGGAAATGATGGAGACGCCGGTGTCAATGAAGATGAAGCAGACACCCAGTTCTGTGGAGGGGAAGAGGATTGTGCAACGTTCTGGGAATCTGCTGCAGATATTTGCTGACCTCGATGATCATTTTCTCAAGGCTTCTGAGGCTGCTCATGAGGTTTCAAAGATGCTTGAGGCCACACGATTGCACTATCACTCCAATTTTGCGGATAATAGAGGTACCTACCTATTGCTACTTCTAAATTGGGTACTTGTTTGAAGTAATGAACTTTTTAACTTCTAGTTTTATGCTCAATTGGTGGGAAAGGTGTGATAAAATGATGGATAGTTTGGACAAAGGAGGGGAAACAAGCTGCTCGTTTATTTTGTCATATTGAAGTGTATTTATGCGAATGGTTTTTGTGTTTGTATTCTTGTTGCAGGGCACATTGATCACTCTGCACGGGTCATGCGAGTTATTACATGGAACCGATCCTTTAAGGGAATACCTAATTTGGATGATGGGAAGGATGATTTTGACTCGGATGAGCATGAGACGCATGCCACCATCTTGGACAAGTTGTTAGCGTGGGAGAAGAAACTCTACGATGAAGTTAAGGTAATTTGACTGAGACAACTGTTATGTGATAGGAGTTTTACTTAACTTGTCTTCCTTTCCTATTTAAATTGTAACAATTTTCTTTCAAAGTCATGCCAGCTCTGAGTATTACAATGTACATGTATGTATTTTTTAAATATTTATATCTTTGTGTCTGCCTATGCTTTTTCTACTGCCTTATCTTTGCTTAGTTCTGGGTTAAATATGCAGACAGACAGACACCCATTTCTTTTTCTAATTCTGAATTTGTCTGCATAATATTATTTTATAGGCTGGTGAACTAATGAAATTTGAGTACCAAAGAAAAGTTGCCGCACTTAATAAGCTGAAGAAAAGAGGCACCAACTCTGAAGCATTGGAGAAAGCAAAAGCAGTTGTCAGTCATTTGCATACAAGATACATTGTAGATATGCAATCCTTGGATTCAACAGTCTCCGAGATTAACCGATTACGTGATGAGCAGTTGTATCCAAGACTTGTTCAGCTTGTTGATGGGTGAGTAATAATGTAGAAGTTTTCCTTTTTCTTCCAGTAGTGATATTCATCCACCCCATTTTGGTGTGGAAAATAGGAGAGAGATAGAGAGAAATTGAAAGAAATGATAGGTGATGTGATGTTAAAATAAGAGAAATAGATAGAAAAATAGGCTCGAGTCTTCATTAATGTTCCTGTTGGCACGAGTGTTTCTACTCTAATGAATGCAAGTTGCATGCTGCTTGCAGGGAATTTTTTTTTTTTTTTTTTTTCCTTAATCCAATTAATACATTAGTCTGGATCTGTACTAGTGCACAAACACATCCTCACGCATGACACATATAAGCTTCTCTGCTAATATTGATGGACTTTTTATGGACTGCAGGATGGCTTCTATGTGGAAAACCATGCTAGAGCACCATGTGAAGCAATCAGAGACTGTGACATTGCTGAGAAATTTAGACATTTCCCAGTCTCCTAAGACAACTAGTGAACACCATTATGATCGAACATACCAGCTAGTTCTTGTTGTGCAACAATGGCATTCACACTTTGAGAATCTTGTCAACCATCAAAAGGGATACATAAAGGCGCTAAACACTTGGTTAAAATTAAACATTATCCCTATTGAAAGCAGTTTAAAGGAAAAGGTTTCTTCGCCTCCAAGAGTTAGAAGCCCACCCATACAAGGCCTTCTCTATGCATGGAATGACCGTCTTGATAAGCTTCCTGATGAGCTTGCTAGGACAGCTATAGGAAACTTTGTTGCTGTGATAGAGACTATTTACCATCATCAACAAGAAGAAATAGCTTTGAAGCGGAAATGTGAGGATACACGAAAGGAGCTATCCCGCAAAACCAGGCAATTTGATGATTGGTATAACAAGTATATGCAAAAGAAAATACCAGATGAATACAATCCAGATAGGGCAGAAGACGCTAATGCTCCTGATGAAGTTGTTACGAGGCAGATTGCAGTTGAACAAGTGAAGAAGAGATTGGAAGATGAGGAAGAAGCCTATGCAAGGCAATGCCTCCAAGTGAGGCAAAAAACTTTGGTAAGTCTCAAAAATCGTATGCCAGAGCTCTTCAGGGCTATGTCAGATTTTTCTCTTGAATGTTCCAGAATGTACAGTGAATTAAGGTCAATATCACAGAACCTAGGCCAGAGCTTATCATGAGCTGGGTTGCGCTTATTTTATTTTTTCTGTTATTTTTTCCGGGTAAAGTATATTTTTCTTGGTTGTGTTATATGATATGATATTACACTTAAGATCTCTTGATTGGGGATGAGTCCTGAAGATTGCATTTGACAGTGATAAATAAACAGTATCTGAATCTTCAAACTATTGCAGAGAATGCAGTTGAATGGATTCATGCCCTTTGATATAAACGTTCCATGTTCCATGTTTTGTTCAGTTGTAATTAATGTAAATCTCCTCAAACCGTGTCAAGATGCTGCATGCTGGCTGATAGAAAAGGTGTGATTAATGTTTATAAATAATCATGCTTCTGGCAGGAAAAAAAAATTGTTTATGAAATCCAATTCTATAATACAGGGTCTTGAACTTGTAACTCTTGATCAATATCAATCTCACATCGTTTTTATTATATATAGTAAATAATTGTTGGTTATGTGATTTGAGCTGAAAGCATCTAAAGGCCTTTTGCTATAAAGAACTGAAGATGCGATCTTATATATTTGACAGTACACTTCCATGATTAATCTGCGAAATAGTGATGTATTCTGTGTACATAAAACAACTGTAGCCGAAAGGAAAAAATGATTTTTTTTTTTTTGTATTACATCTGGCTCCCTAATTAACTCCTAAAGTGATAACTGGATGTGTTAACATCTACTGTTTTTATGTTTGTTACAATTTTTTTAACATCTATTGCAATGAATGAAAAGTAAATTAATATTTTATTTGATGTGGCAATTGTTTTATTTATAATATTCTTGTTATTGTATATGCTTAAACATTTGATGAATTCCGTCTAATAGTTTTTTTATTGGTATGTGAGAAGGTAAATAAAATTTATATTAATATAATTATTTATTCATGGGAATAATAAAAGTTGGTTAAGCTGCCCATGGAGTTGGATTGTATGGCCTATATAAAAAGTGAGAGGAGTTGAATTAGGCAACCCATGGAGGAAGTTGGCCCATGGAGGGAGTGGGCTAAGCTATAGTTAATGCAAGATCCTGAAATTCCGGTAACAATCTATTTAACTGCATAACCCGCTAAAATCCACTCTTTAATGATTTGGAATTGATTACATTAAAAATTGTTGTTTCAAAAGACCATCACATTGTATTCATTTGTGAAGGAATAATTTATTTAGTGGGATAACTCTCCTCGTATGTAAAATTTTCTTGGATCAACGATAATCACATATTATAAGAAAGATTAATTCCTAATGAAGTGGATTGAGAGGCACACATGTTATCTGGCCTAAGACAAAACAAAATTTGTCTCAAAAGATGAAAAAGTGAATTAATTTAATTGTTTCCTGACATGAACTTGGTTTATGGGCTTTTGGCACTTTAGGCTTTTTTTGCCCTAGCTTTTCTGTCTTGTGAGGTTTTTCCCCCGTAGCACAAGGAAGTACGGTGTTGATGAATACATATGATAATATATATATATATATATATATATATATATATATATATATTATAATTATTTATTAAAAAAGAAAACAACAACGCATCCAAACTTGGAAGAAGATTATATACGTACATGAACAAGACTCCTGATCAGTAGTAAATTATGAAGGGAAGAATAGTAGTGATTCAATATTCAGTCGAGATCAATGTATTACAACAACGAAGTCAAAGGTTCCTTGGCACCATTCATTATTCTATGATTTGACTACGTAGGAATATCATGCTGAGCAACAAAAATAATTTCTCCCTCTATCTTGTATATCGCTGTTCAAATTCATCCCAGTAGGCTTTGGTGGTAAAGCTCTAGCTAGTCTTTTTGCTGAATTTATCAGATAGAAGCAACTTAACACAGCTGCTATATTTCCTTGAACTGACACCTATGGTCAATTTGGTATGGAGTTGAAAATTTCGTGGATAAATTTTATTAGTAAAAAAGTATTGAAGTCTTGTCCATGAATTTTTCAAATAATTTTTTCTCCACACCAAAACTAACCATTTGACGAAAACAATTGAATTGGCTAAAGTGTTTTGAAGATGTTGTTCAGAAAATATATACCTATTTCATAGAAAAGCTCATTGATGTTCTCTGCAGTCATAGCAGATGTTTCCATGTAGAACATTCCATTCTCTTGAGCAAATTGCTCTCCTACCTGCAGTAGTTTAATTTGCTCAAACAAGTTACAAGGAAAAAAGAGAAGGGAATAGGAATTTGGTGCAGTTATATTATATAATATCGAACTGTCCACAAATCGTATTTAGGTATAAAGTGCTTCTTCACAAGGTTCTAAATTTATTGCATTTTCAAATGGAGAAGTGGAAAAGAGAAAAATATTGGATGAGAAATGACAAACATAAAAACTGAAGTATTCCCACGTACTTATCATTTATATGATCTACATTTTTCTATTCCAAAGGATAAGAAAGGAGCAGGTTATGAAGATGATCTCAACACTACCTCAGCTTCAACCTCTCTCTTTGGCTCCAAATCTGATTTGTTTGCTACTAATGCCATCACCGACTTCTGATTTCCTACATGAAGTAGTTACGGTTTTACTGTAATGAGATAGGAACAAACGAAAAACTGATGAAAGAGAGATAGCAAACAAGTTATTAATGTCCAAACTCCAAAGACAAATATGAGTGGGTGATTATTGATTAAGGAATAAGAGTGGCTTTATTTCAAACTTTAATCTTTAGGTACAAACTTGAATTGCTGCAACAAGAAAAAAAAAAAAAACAAAAAAACAAAAGAAGCTGAAGCAATAACTACTCATAGAATGCACGTAGTGCAACCAAAAAATATGGATGCACTTAATAAACTTGATTTGTTGTTTTTCCACTAATTTGGTGTAGAAATATTTAAATATACTCATCACATGATGTGAACCCAAGATTAATCTGCTAGTGCTAACAACCAGCTGGTAGACAGACAACATAGCATTTGTTTATTTACCGAGATTGAGGCATTACCATGTGTTTGCAATTCCTGAACCCATTTTTTGGCTCGAATAAATGTATCCTGAAATAGAAGATCATAACAGACAAAAAGTTTTTAAGATTCATTCAAGTGCATAAAAAGAAATGAAACATTAAGATACAGAAAGTTCCTAAGTATATATATAGGTTACTAATGTAGTATTCAGTAATCATTTATTTTATGGCTATCCTTCTTCAGGGTAAGGTAACAGACAAAATTCAAGAGATAAGATAACATTTCATTGCAATGAAACCACATTCTTCTCCTGACAATTACTGTGGCCTAGAGAGAAGGAAAACATCCCAGAAATTTATCCTACCTGCTGTTAACGTTTACAAGAATTAATGCCAAGTACGATTAGTCATGACTCATGATCATTAATTCATTTACATGTTAAATTTGGTTGGAAACAGAAGTTCCTGTCACAATTTGCATTATCACTTCACAGTGCAGATTTTGATATTTCCTTTCATGCCAGTCTGCTATTATAACCGAGCAATGTCAAATTTGAGGCAGAGCATTACAAGTTCTTTATCGGTTTTTGTAATAATTTCAAACAAAATTGCAATAAAGACAAATGTTATTAGGCTTGCCATATCACAAGTTCTAGTGTATCCACTACAGGTAAACCATAAATAGTTTCAAAATTAACAAACTGAATACTTACAACACTTGAGATGTCATAGACAACAATTGCTGCTGCTGCACCACGGTAGTACATAGGAGCCAAACTATGATAACGTTCCTGTCCTGCTGTGTCCCATATGTCGAACTTCACAGTTGCTTCAGATAATGATAATATTTGGGTGAAAAAAGCAGCTCCTATGGTTGGTTCCTGTGCGTAGATTAATGTTAAGATTCCAAAACTGTAGGTGTTATTGTGCTGGGAAAGCAGCTTTCCAATTTCAATTAATGCGATAAAATGGAAGTAAACCTGGTTAGGAAAGAAATGGCCTTTTACAAATCGCAATGCTATACTGGTTTTTCCAGTTCCCATGTCTCCAAGAAGTACCTATAAGAAGGGGCATATTATATATGAATGTGTGTCTGATCTTAATGATTAATCAACATATTTTTAGATGAATATTAACCCAATACTATATTGTATAACTATACCTAAAAATAGTGGATGCGATACAATGTGCTATACAAACATGGTAAGTATCTATCGAAGATTCCATAGCAATCGGTGATATGGCCAACTTATTAAGATGATATCAAGAGCCAAATAGCTTGTTGGACTTAACGAGCCACCCGTTATGGGATCATCCGCAGATTCCGGTCTTTGGTATGAGGGGGGTGCTAGAGATATCACTTCAATTAATAATATGAACAAAATAAAAGTATATAAATAGGAACAACCCTTATCTATTGAATTAGTTTAAGAATTGAGTTAGGTCTAACTATGAGTATCAAATTGATATTTTGGTTAATTACAATAAAAAAATATCGGTTCATATTCAATAAGTAATAACGATCTATTCATATGATTGTATTCTTGATGTTAATTATTCTTCCTTTGTATATCTGACCATTACGAATATTTGATAGTTGATACTGCACGGACAATGCAAATTTAATGGATTTTTTTTTTAATAGTAGAAATCATTAAACTAGTCATTTCAAGATTAGGAGCAAGGAAAGTGGGGAGGGAGGGGGGATCATGCAATAAAATGACTGAAATCTGAAAAGAAAAATTAAAAAAATAACCATAAGGTAAGACATACGCACCAGCTTGGCTTGAATGATCTTATTCCCCGGCCTTGCCATACGCTAGGTTGAAGAAATTGTAGAAGTTGCAGAAAAAGAAAGAGAAACTTATGACAAAAGAAGCTACTAGCTAAATTTCTCAGAGGGAACCTGGTTTAGAACAGGGCACTTGGCTAGTTGACTGGCAGTTTTTGTTTAGCGTTGACTGTTTGTTAGTTGAATACTACATAGAGCCTATTTCAATACAATGATAGATAAAAGTAGTTGTGAGAGTTTCTCTACTGAAAAAAATACTATATTTTTAATAGAGAAGTTCTCAAAATCACTTTTAACTTGTATCCAACCGGATTCATAATTTTAAATGTTAGCACCACTTTGATATTCAATTTTGATAGCGTTGTTATTATCCATTAAAAGGCATTCTCATTAACTATATGAGATAGTATCAATTATTAAATTATAAAAAATCTAAAAATTACGTAAATTTTAAGAGTTGAAATCCAGACTCTACATGTAAATTTTATTAATTAGTAATAATAAATACATTAAATATGAATAGGACTCTCACGATTCAATAATAAAAAAATGTTTTGAAAAATAATTGACATTATTGTTATTATTGTATTTAAATACATCTTTTTTTACTTTGATTTTTCATTATTTTTATGAGATATAAATTATCATGTATGATATTTTTTTTGTTTTTTATGATAATTAATTTAACAGTTATATTAATAATGATTTATAATAAAATAACAATAAAGACATGAACATTAAAGTTTTTCTGAAAATAGTGCATTAAAATTTTACAAATAGGATTTATCTAATTGATTTTATTTGCTCTGAACTCAAAATATCAGCCAATAAAAAATCAAGAACTAAAAAGCAAATCCATTTTAACTTGTACTTGAAGCATAAGAAAAATTGATGACTTGAGAATGAATTTGAATCTAGGAATAAGGAGAAAGACAAACACAAGGTAGACAGAGACAAAATAGGAAAGCGCACCACAATTTCCCACAGCAAAAAATCAATCATGCGTAGGATATCAATACCATCTCCATCTTCATCAATGTTCATAAACTGCAATATTATTCATTCACATTACACACACCGAGACACAGACACAGTGTACTGTGTACGCACTTTAAAGAGAAACTAAAAAAGCATGCGATTCTCAAAAGCTTCCTTCTACACTCTTCTCCTCCGCAAACCTCATCAAAACTATGTCGTTTTATCGCGGCGTCGCGTTGTGAGCTGCGCGGTGGGCCTGATGCTCTTCCTGACAGCGATGTACATTATGTGGCCGTCGGGTCCTGATATGAAGATCGTGGGGCTGAAACTGAGGCGCATAAAGGTGCACCCTGTGCCGCCAATCACCGTAGACATATCCATGCATCTCATGCTGAGGGTGCACAACGCTGACGTCTACTTCATGGACTTCGGAGCGGTTAACGTCGCCGTCGCCTACAGAGGGAAGATGCTGGGCCACGTGACGTCCAGGCGCGTGCACGTGAGGGCCAGGGGGTCTTCCTACGTGGATGCTGACGTGGAATTTGCCGGCATCAGTGTGCTACAGGAGCTGGTGTTGCTGCTGCAGGACGTGGCCAGAGGTATGGTACCCTTTGATACCATTAGCCTGGCTAGGGGCCAATTGGGCCTTCTCTTCTTTCACTTCCCCATCAAGGTACCTAAATTTATCCTAAAACTATATATCAATAATCATGCATCTATTTTAACAAAATTATTCATTACTAATAATAATAAATCTATCAGATAATCATTAGAGATTAAAATAAATTAATCTACAATACTGCTAGATATATGTAGATTGTCTATTTTTTTTTTTATATGAATTAGCTGATACGGATTCTCATGAACTATAATGTGTATATATATATATATATATATATATATATATATATATTGCCTTAACATGAAAATAGTAATGATATTTATATATGGGAAATCATTCTTGAATACTCTTTGGGTGTATATATATAAATACTATATACTTTGAGAGAGACGGAGCCAAAAATTTGTTCTTCGGGGACGACATTACATTCCGTCGCTGTTTTGTTTCTTCTCAAAATCTGTCTCTGAATTGGTTAGTTATTATCAGAGAGGGACGTCATAGCGAGAAAGGTCCATGACCACATCATCATCCGGCTCTAAATTTGTCTCTAGATTTTAATTTTATTTTTCTGAAATTCTAATATCTTAGGGACGAAGCTGATTCCATCTCTAAATCCTTATTTCATCTGTAAATAACTTGGTATCCCATACATTGCACGGATATTAATTTTATAATCTGTAATTTTTTATATATTATGAATTTTTCAATGTATTTATCTATTATATTTTAATTAATAAAAATATGTATTATATATATGTGTATATATATATATATATAACAGTTAACGATATTAATATACAATAAAAGATTAAATGTTATAAAAATCATACAAACAATTTGTATGATGTATACTATATTTTTATATACATGTATCAAGTTTGTGTTTTTATAAAATTTTGTACTTTATAAAAAATTATCCCATGAATTTTATTTTATATTAATAAATTTATATATTGTTAATTGAAGAATTTGAGCATTAATCAAATAAGTTAATTTAAAATATAAAAAATTTTAATTGAATAAATAAGAAAAAAAATGATTTAAACTAAAAACTTATTCCAAAAGAAT
>PYAF01004126.1:571103-584056 GCA_007407185.1 Glycine tomentella | reverse complement strand
AAATACATGTATTTGTCTGCTTTAATTTATAATTTAATAATGATTTATAGTTATTTTGTTATAATTAACATTGATTAAATAAATTTATTGAAATAATTTTAAAAACTAAATATTTTTTATAATTAGATTACTAATTATAGTTGTACCAAAAAAGATAACTAATTATAGAAACATTTGATTTGATATTAAAATTTATATAATGTATGTCTTAGTATGATTATATATAGGCACGAGAACATAAAGAATTCATTTCATTCTTAAAAATAAAAATTAAATTTATAAGAATTGAGATGAACCTTAGAGTTATGTTTTTTACCTAAGTGAAATAGAAATAATGTGGATAATAAAGAATGTAGACATAAGTGTTATATGAACCAATAATTTTGTTACTTCATTAAATATTGAATCATTCTACTTTAGAGGAACTGAACTCCATCAATTCCAGACAGCTCTTCTGTAGCAAAAATGTGTTGCATCTGGTGTAGTAAACGGTCATTTATTAATCCATATAAGTAAACAAGTATGCATCTAACCACATCGAATCCAATCTTGCTTTGAAATTTAATTTATCACACCAAATACAGCACAGTGAATTGGATTTAGTGTAGTAAGGCACATTTTTAAGAGATGATTTACCGCACCAAATAATGCACACTTGTTGAAGAGCACCTGAACTCTTCGTAAGATGCCAAACTGATACTACATAGATAATAAAAAAAATCTGACAAATGATAAATGCAATTTTAACATATTGTTTGCATTCTTTGCCATTCGTTATCGAAGGAACTCCATCTACATTACTAATGATTTGAAATCATAATAAAAAATAGTAAATTGTTATCTGTGCAACTACCATATTCACCAGTTGCATATATACCTATGTACAGAAAATCCATGAATACTAAACAAAAATAATGATAAAAAACAATGCATCTCCTCATAAAAACCCGTTACCATGGCCACTGTTTCATCTAAAGTATTGATAAAAATATATATATTATAAAATACAGGTAATCTTGGGATCCATTCCATGATTCCAAGGAGCTTGATTGCCACGAGGCCTTTAAAAAAGGTTCAGTGACCATTCTTTTGATGAACTGATTCTCAAATATATCATCTGCTGAGGCCAACATCAAATCTCAAGAAGGCTCATTCCAACATGGTTATGCCACATTCTATGCCATAAAACGCACATGCACCCAAAGAATTATCTTTTTGAAGCTAATACTCCTGAAGCAGACATTTATGAAATCACTTTCCCTATTAAATTAAGAGTGAAGAAATATCAATCTCTAATTTATATTCATTCTTCTTTTGCCGATAAAAAAAAAAAAAACAAATATTCATTCTTTTCATTATCTTCAATCACAAAATCCAAGAAAGATGCTAAGAGATCACCTGTTTTTAGCTTGAGTATTATCACATGACAGTCACAAGCAGGGCACTTTCAAGTAGTCTTCACATGATTATTTTTTTTCAACATAGTGCTCATACAAAGAATGATATTTTGCTGGGATGTAATCCTTGAACCTGTTGCACACGAGATGAAGGTCAAGACATGATTCAACATCTGAAATTCAATATGATCAAAAGTCTGAAATATATTTCCTTCAAGTAAATGGCATCATGCAAGGTGTGAGTCTAAGTGGCAATCTCAAGTGCGGGAATTAGTCACTTTCACATACCCTGTATCATATTTTGCAGTTAGAATATCAAATGACTTGGCTCGTGCATTACGATTACACTCTACAATAATGTTATATGATTTGCAACTAATTTTAAGGATAACATATTGATTGGGGATGAATGGTAACAAGGACAACGCTTCATAATCGGAAAGGTTGCTTAAAATATTATAATTTCATCGAATACCTTTTAAGAAGAGGTAGTCTGTCGGGTCCAGTGAACAATCTAGAAATACACTGTAAAATTTCGCTAACTTTCATCGTTTTGGTCTTCAGTGCCTTCATATAACCCACAAAGTTTATATATTCTGCAGCACTAAGCTTATCTCGAACCTGTAGGGCACAATTTATACAAAAGTTGTCATCCATTGACAAGAAAGGAACATCAAATTTCAACACGATGTTACCCCATAATATAATCCAAAAGCCCAAGTATAAACCTTGAGGGTAGATTACAATAATTATGAAAATGCTGTTAAAATTTAAGACCAAATCTAATCATGTCCTTCTATGTCCTGTTTATAATTTACATAATTTATTGGATTGCCTTGCTTATTGGATTTAATCATTAATTTTTTTTTTTGGCTCCACTTCCAGTTATTG
Organism: Glycine tomentella; assembly: GCA_007407185.1. NCBI lineage: Eukaryota > Viridiplantae > Streptophyta > Magnoliopsida > Fabales > Fabaceae > Glycine > Glycine tomentella. The sequence goes on along the minus strand of PYAF01004126.1, from coordinate 581,768 downwards.
CCACTTATAGCATTCCCTACTTCTGATGCAACTTGCAGATCCATGAATCACATATAACGACTTTACCTGAGAAAGGAATGCTGATCCTTTGATTTCATCACCAACAGAAGGCACAGAATCAGCAGGAAGATTTCCCTTTTGTCTAATTAACTCAAGACTGTCAGAGGCCACACCATCTTTATGTTGCAGATCTACACCACCTTGAGCACTTTGACTAGCTATATTATAAATCTACTCATTTATCATGATTGACATAATTACAAACTGAAGTGAGTGCTTAATGATTCAAACAAATCGTACCAGATGATGAATGTTCGTTAGAATTTCCAAAATATTGCTTTAGGTCATAATCTCCTGTTATAAATTTACGCTTCTTGGAAGAACAAGGAGCTACTGGTGTATCCTTTGATTTTTCACCTAGATGACAATTATCAGCCAAATCAAGCCTGTCACATTCTTGTGATTGCACAGTCTTCCTTCCAAGCAGAACCTTGCCAGATGTATTTCTTGAACTTTCACAGTGTACAGTTTTTCCATTGTCAGAAAACAGAGATGAGAGATTGGCAGGCACGATTTCCCCCAGGAATGATGTACAGCCTTTTTTAGTATCAAGCAAAGGTGAAGCAGGGAGATTTTGAGCCATTGGTGTAGCCTGCATGTATAATCATTATTAAACTGGATGGCCAAACAATAGCATTATATGATTTGAAAATCTTTACTGCACGTGATCAAGGAGTTACCAGAGGTGACAAACAGTTTTCCATATAAAATTTGTCCATGTTCTGCTCTGATGATGATATTTCTCCTATATTTTCTGTATCAGTAAGGATCTAGTTAAATCATATTAGTAGAAAAAGGAAGGAAACAGAATATAACAAAAGGGAATGTACTCTTTGAAAGAAATTAAATTTGCATTGATAGAAGACTGCAGAACTAAAAAGTTGTATTCAAATAACACAGGAATGAGAAAATATTGTGAAAAGGAAAACCAACTTTATGGAATGAGTTACTAAACAATTTCAGTACTAGTCACAGTTAGCTGATTTTCAATTAGGCAAAGCCCATTTAATCACTAACTCGATTCATGTATCTTCTTATGATCCAGTACACAAAACCACACTGTAAGCAACTCAGTCATATTTTCCTCCTCCTCCTTCACAGGAGGTTACCTTCACTCAAGCTTTAATATAAAATAAAAAATACTCCTTCACCTTTATGAAATACCAAATCTGATATTCTACAAATTCAACTGCTAATTCATAAAAAATATAGATAGAAACAATACCCATTATGCTCTAACAAAACAAATTTACACTATTTCAGTGCAACCGTAACAAGTGTACGCTCAATGACATGACAACAAACAGAATATAGTACTAGAAGACACTGACCCCCATTTTTAGCTTCTAACAGTGACACCTTAGTAGGACCCTGAGTTCCCACATCTCGGAAAAATCTAGTTAGAGTGAAAACAACTTCTCCAAATCTTGAGAAACACTGCAAGATTGGAAACTGGTTAGTATAAAAATATGTAATCCAAAAAGACAATTCCAGTGAAGAATAGCACCTTGATGTGAGGTTGTATCCAACGTGAAACTTGAGACTGACGATGTTGATGTGAAAACCTGTAATAACCCCAATAGTAGGAATAATCCTCAGCAAAAATTGGTAAAACAATGAAGGCCAAATTAATAACTACCAAGGTCATATCATAACAGGCTATTGATATTTAACAAATAAAAAGAATAATTTAAACTAGCATCTAGACATGTGTATTAGTTGGTTTTTGTATTACTAATGTATATCTTAGAATGTGGATTTTGGGCCTAACTCAACCCCAAAAGCTAGCTCATAGGGTGATGGTTGTCATCCACTTATATATTTTATCTTGGCACTATCTCTAGCAGATGAAGGACTTGGATTTTTCCCAATACACCACGTCGCGCCCAACACTTTTGAACTTGGTACGTGGATGACATGGTGGGTGGCCCATTTGATGGATCTAGGATTGGTTCTGATACTATCTTAAAATGTGGTTGGGTTTAACTCAACCCTAAAAGCTAGTTCACAGGATGAGGGTTACCCTCCACTAAGATGGTGAAGGGAGAAGAAGGGGGGGGGGGGAGGAGAGAGGTCGTGAGTTTGAATCCTCCCCACTAACAAAAAACTAACAATTAACATTTACCTATATATATATATATATATATATATATATCTTTGAAAAAGTAACACTTACAAGTTACAAGAAGAATACAAATTACTAATAAAAACTTGTGTTACTTTTCTAGTAGCACCAAGATATGTGTATTTTGAGGAAATTTAAACCAAAATAATTTAAGGTTAACACCTTTCATCACAGAAAATAATTGCTCCGTAGTCATAGCGATGGCGAATTACACGTCCAACAGCTTGATTCACAGCTCGGGAGGCTTGTTGGTTATACCATTCATCTCCAGTTAAAACCTGCTTTAAGTTCCAGATAAATATTTAATGCATACATATATGTTGAATAAATGTGTACAAAATTTATGTTAAGTATACCGGCATAACCTTGAACAGTTCTCCCTGTGGCCGAGATTGTTGATCTAAGTATTCACGTTTTAGTCGAACCTGTTAGTGATAAAATTCAAGGAGTGCATTTTTATAACATATATATGTACATACATGATTAATAGACAATACCAACAGAACTATTAGTGTTATAATGCTTACTGAATGCAATAAAATACAAATTTTCAAGGTAAGAATGGGAATAGGTAATCAAACCTTGGGATCAGTGCTTGTGGCAAATGGCAAACCAGTAATTACCACGGCTCTTCCAGCATGATCAGCAAAATCTAATCCTTCGCTTACCTGTTAAAATAATCATTGGCACAAATGCATTTAAGTGAGGCATTATGCTATAGATCTGCTTTTAGTACAATTTCTAGGATAATGCTTTGACTTTTATAAACTCTTCTCCCTTAATTAAATATACCACTTAATATTTTTATATGATATACATGTGTTGTATCCCAGAATCTTCAAAATTCAAATATATTGGCATATCCCCTATGGTCCTACCATATAGCTGTATCAAAGGCTCATAGCAATACAGGTACCACTATGCATTCCAGTAGCTGTATAGCATACTATACTATAACATGAATGCCTGTGAGAACACATCAGAAGGTTGTTTCTCAAAAGCCAAGATCAAAGCATACCTTCCCACGACAAACAGCAAGAAAAATTGCTCCAGAGGCAGAGGTGTCATTCAACGTAGTCATGTAGTCCTGTCAAAAGAAACATAAAGGTCAGGTCCATCTTAGGATGTGATGCATCCAAATACTAATTATGGAACAATTTGCTTTCACCACGCTACATAAAAATATTACCTTAATTGACAAGGGAAACGATGAAGAATCCCTAGGTTCTATAACAGGTTTCTTGTGCTTGCAAATTCTGTCCCATATTGATGTTGAATTTTCATTACTCTGAAAATAGCAAACCACAACACAATATATCATGAGCTCAACCAAACAAATTTACCTTTTAATTAGGTCTGATGAATCTTACACATTTCCAGCATGCGATGATTTGATCCAAAAGGTAATAAGAAGGGAAGAATACAAGAAGTCCATCAGGAACAATTCGAGCCAAATTTACTGGAATACAACATAAAAATGAAATTATGGACAGTTAGTAACAATGACCATTTGTTCTTTTCTTCAAATTCTGATAATGCATGCAAGCCACTTATGAAGCTTTCACTATCAAAATCAGTGCAACTCCATTTTTTCAACTAGATATGAAGTTATCAAAATGGTGAGACAACTATCACATAAGCTTAATTTTTCCAAACTCAGTATAGCCATAAGTAGGTCAAATACCAATCGCATTTCCAAGTTCCTGCTTGTACTCTGGTGAATCGCGAGTGCGGTAAGAGGAGTTAAAAGTGCGTCCTGAAGGACCAACTGGTACAACTCCAGCCCATATCTGATTTGGGGTTATTACATGTGGATTTTCCAGCCGAATGGGGAAGTCTCTGAGATAATCAGACTCAACTTTGTTAGTTAATGACAACCAAGATATTGTTGGATGAAAACACAATTAGCAAGAAAAGGTACTTACAATTTCAGTTCCTGAGCAAAAGATTCCATAGGGGATAATGTACCTGAAGTCAATATAATAGATCTAACCCCATACTTAGGAAAGTCTTCCATGGCTATTCCTGGATTAAAGCACCACCAGCTGAGTGTCCTTGACACCTTGCCTGCAGCATCAAAATAACAAGACATTTAAGTATCTATCACATTGAGAATGTAAGGGACAGGGACATTCAAAGTTACAGAACACTCTGATCAAATAGAAACAAGTTAGATTGTCTGTGTAATGAAAGGAATATCTTCATTAACAAGACTAAAGTTCAACATGAAACATTTACTCCTCAAGGTATCTATCACTTGTATCATGTAACCAAATCCATGTTAAACTTATAAATGCTAACTCCTGTTCACACTCCAACCCCAAACAACACATACATGAGCCAAAGGCCCAGCCCAAAAGCTTTAACGTATTCAGAATATAGGAATAACTTCAAAGGAAAATTATCCAATCTCAGAAACAACCATATCTATTTAACATGAAAAATTATTTTGTACAAAAATCAATTTTATAAATCTAAAAATTTTAGCAATATTTGAATAAACAGTGACTGACTAAGGAATGATTCAATGAAGCAAAATTACACAATAATGGATAAAAAAATTAAATATAAATCTGTCACCAAAGAATCTTAAACTTAAAGTAAATGTGTGAAAATTGAGTAATTGACATAATGACAAAGTTGATGGAGAGGAAAAATAAATGGAGTGTGTGTTTCCAAAATTTTAAGATTATTACAATACATTGAGAAATCTTGTTCATTCAAATAAGTCTGAAGTTACCTTTAGAGCCATTGCCAGACCAAGCCTCAACCTCCCGCAAGTGAACCTTTTATGTGAGGGAATTAAAGCTCGTAAGATATTATGCATAAGAAATGCAAAAACACAGTACACAAACAAGAGTTGTTATAAAATGACCAGAAAAACAAAAACCATCCAGTGAAGTGTAACTTGGACACAATAAGAGTCCGATTCTTACACGATAATATTTAGCATGAGCAGTTCTTCCATCCCTGAACACCATATCAAGAATTTCACCAATTCTATCCAACCTGCAGACCATGCCAGTTGATTTCTCCTGATTATGTTCCTCAAGAAGGGTTGAAGCTACTGCAACTATATCCCTGAGCTTAGAAGCAGTTTTGTGTGTGATGTTAAGATCAGCCAGCAGTTCATAGATATAAGGCCCAGGTTTGGTGTAACCCAAGTCCTTAGATTCAATAGGCACCTCAGCAATACGCTTTTCAAGTTTTAGAAGAAGTGCTGCAAGAAAGAAAATATCAATCTGTACCTGAGATGCAAGAAAATATATGGCAGACCAGAATCTAGAAAAAAAGAATGCATGTGTACACAATTGGCTGCCTTTCCAGAAAATCCAGTAAACACAAACATGTTTTATATTAGATAACATTTCCTTAGTAATGTTGTCAAAATGAGTAAAAGCATGCATCATGAGATTGTCACATAGAAATTGGAATTTGGACAGGCATTCTGTAAGATTAAGTTCACCTCTAAGGATAGCAAAATCATCTGGAGTTTTTTGTGACTTATCATTTGATTTATCTCTTCTTTCTATTGAAAGGTCAATACAACTTTCTGCCTCAGAAATGCAAGCAGTTAAAAGCCAAGAAGGCAAGTCAAAGGAGGCTGCATCAGCACATATGCTTTCCTGCAAGCAATAACAAGCAAATTGAATCGCTTCAATAAATTTCAATAACACATATAGTAGACTTAAAGTAGTCACAAATAAACTAAAATAACATGAATAAATTTCAATAATTTAGCATAGTGAAAAGGGCAACATTAAGTATGGCATGGACAGGTTGACACTATTAAGTGTTGGTATCGAGCAATCACACAACAATCAAGAAAAACAGAAAGAGAGAAAGGGAAGGAAAAATAACACACAGTGTTTACCCTGGTTTACTCAATGTGGGCTACGTCCAGTTTTTCTCTATATTCTCCTCACACACTCGTTACAATGCACTCAAATTACAAGGAAATATATAAGCTTAGAAACCCTAAGCACCGTAGCTATTCATGGACCCAAGCTCAAACTACAAATAACAAATCTCAAGCCCACAACAGTACTAAGCCTCAAAAAGTTTCGGGGGAGCTGCCCCCTACACCGCCGCTGGGGCGGCTCCCCTGGACCCCCACCCGCTCACCGAGGAGCGAGACCCCCGTCTGCAAGCGGCTTATCTTCTGAAGGCAAAGTATGAGTCATACCCAACAAATAGAACTATAAATTATGCAGTAAATCTTAATTTCAAAATTTGTAATGTTTCTTACCAAGTTGTGAGCTTCATCAAATATGAGTATACTATTGTTCCAAGAAAGTTGCAAAGATTTTCTATACCCACGATCTATAAGATAGTTGTATGGAGCAAATACTATATCAACAAACTTGTGTAGCTCCTTAGATAAATAATAAGGACACCTGAAATAAGCAGACACAAAGTAAAGCAGAATTTTTCACTTAGAGAGAGAAAAGAAAAGGACCAGAGACAAAAAAAAAATTGCTCATTAAGATGTTATATTAGGTTACAATCAGCATAGCTGAGAAAACATACGGCCCAAATGTTCTGCCAATATTGACCAAATCCTCGATATCTACAGGTTCTTCTCCAAGCTGGGGATTATCCTTCAAGTAATCTACAAGAGAATTTCAGTAGCATTTTCATGCTAGTCCAAGTCATATTGGTAACACATCAAAACTTCAAAAATAAAGTGCAATAATATGATATACATTTGACAAATAATCCATAAATGATCTGCAGCTTTCAGTAATGCCAAACATTATATCTTACTGTTACACAAACATGACATGATTTAAATTCAGATATATAATTTTGACCAGTACACGAGGGACAAAATTATTGAGTACAATTTGCACAAAGTTATAACAGTCTCCACAAAAAATTCAATTTTACATCTATATGAGAAAGTTTTGCTATTTGCATAACTAGTTTAATTGAGAGCAAGGATATGGAATTTATGATATCAATAACAAAGCTATAAGGTTGATTGCACATCGAATAGTAGCATGATAAATTGATTTAGTGACACAGAGAACCTTTTTTCGTAAGACTATGACATCAAGAATAACTTCTCCCTCAAAATAATGAGTAGAATGACTTTCTTGGCAATCTAAGATCATAGTTCAAACTTTTGACCCGTGAAATTATTTCTCTCTAATCATACAAATAATTGTATTCTGGACAGGTTACCCTATCAATTTTTTTATCCCAAAACTCTTCATTTTTTGATTAATAAGGTACCAGATGTTTTTATGAAATAACTAGCACAAATAGCACACAGAAGCAACAAGTGCAAAATAAAAAATAAAATAAATAATAATAATAATACAAAATATGGTATTTTGTAATTATAGTGCTAGTTCATCATTTGAAAAATGACATTACAGGGTACTAAGAATGACCGCGGAACATATATGAAAACATTCATTCATTCAAATAAATACATGTTAAGTGTTAAATATGAATGAAACACAAATGGATAATGTCAAACAAGGTCCACACATAAAATATAAGTACCCATATTGTATGCATAAAAAAAATTACAAACTTACCAGGAACTTTTTTAAAATGGTTACAATGACGCTTCCCACGCCTTCGACAGAGTAATCGGCAAGCATTTGTTTGTGTTTTTCCCCGAAGTAACTTCACTTCGTCATGAATGCAAAGTTGCTCCCGAGATCCCAGGACTACCATCTTAGGCCTGCATACTGATAAATATCAGGTAAGCTTATACCCAAGATACTCGTATGATTTCATCATAAAAACTGCAGACTATAAGATTGATTCAGTTCAGCATAAGTCTAGTGAACACTAAATATCAACCAGGATAGTCCACAGAATCATATTTCTCCATCTGGACCACAATCCCCAACTTGAAAGGAAACAAAAACTCTGAGGAAGTGCAAGTGAATGGTAAATTTACATGACATTGACACTATCAATTACCATCAACACTGACAAGTGACAAGTCAATAACAAATGAACCGTACATCAATAGAAAATGATAGATCAATCATCTGCAAACTTCATTATAAAAAAATAAATCTTCCTGAATATATAAAATGACCTGTAAGATGTTCTTTTCAATTCTTGAATTACTTGACGGATCTGGCTGTGAGTGCGTGAAGCATATACAATTGTAGAAAATCTTGAGGACTCAGTTTGTGACAATGAAACCTCATTTTTACCCTCTGACCTGCTGTCAGTCTGCATGCTCACACCCGTTGTGAAACTACCCAAACTCTTCCGCCATGCTAAGGTAGCACAGAGAAGACATAGTGTTTTTCCAGTTCCTGTGGGACTCTCCAATAGTGCATTACATTTCTGCGCCAAAACACATATAAAAGTGCACAATAAATATCCATAGCACACTAAATTGAGTATCACTAATAATCAATCACAATCTAAATGGTAAGCAAACGATAGAAAACAGATGCCATAGGTGAACCCTTGTTTTGGAGGACAATGGTAAGGCATTGAGCATTTGAAAGCAAAACTAAAGTAAACAACAGCAAATAATGACTTCAAATCTAAAAGGTATAAACAGTTATAAATAGTGACAATATCATGTCATAACTGTGACAGATACATATCCATGTCAAACATTACCTAGACACTTGAAACATTTTTATAATTAGATAATTTTTTTCATCTTGATATGTTTATAATGATTTATGATTTATATTCATTTTTAAACATGAATTCTCGTATCCTATAAATTTTTAAATTTGATGTATTTCTGTATCGGTGTAGACTGTAGAATCATATTTAAATTTGTTATATCATATCCATACCCCGTATGCTGTGCTTCCTAGCTTGAAATGGGTTATTGTCCTCAACAAGAAGCTATAATCTACTATAGCATTCGATTTGATGGTAAACCGTGCATCTAATGAAGAGATACTAATCTATGACAGAACCACATCATTATCAAATTACCCAGTAAAAAGTAATAACATTAACCTTGCGGTATCATTTCCAATTGATCCAAAGGCAAGTTTATAATTACAATGTCAAAAACACAACAGTTGTCTCTTCCGCGACTCTCACTAATTGGCAATTGAAGTTTGAAACAACTCCAAATCATACTCCGGTAATTGAAAAGAAAATACAACAACTAAAATAGATTCTAAATTGCTACCAATGCGGTTCGGGGTAGCGGAAGGAACTAGTCTCGCAGATGTTTGATTCCCCGCTGAAAGAGTAGTCTATATTTACTATTTAGTCCCAAAAAATGATACATGCAGGAAACCAAAGAAAAAAGATTAAAAATGGTTACCTCCTGAAGTGATTGAATGACTTTGTCCATGTAAACGAGCTGGGATTCATAGGCTTCATACGGAAAATCTACATCGATTCCCCTTATCTTGTATGTCGGCATTTCTTCGTTTCCTCCCGAAATCAGAAAAAAAATAAAAAAATCAGACACTTCCTCACATCACTAGGTTTGTTTGAACTTCTTAACACAGAATGAACCCTAATATGAGAAGCCACTGGCACTGACCAGTCATAGAGTGATGTAATTTTCCCGCCAACTCTTCAGCAGAAGAAAAAATAAATTCCCGCTAACGCAACCGAGATCAGCTGAACGACGTCGCACTGAAGTGCCTAGTCCACTGTTTCAGATCATTAAAGTAATTAAGGAAATTGTTCGATGTATATGTTATTTATATTTATATTTACTATTGAAAAAAGTAATGAATTTTTTTGAATTAATATATTTTTTAATTTTTAATATCATAATATTTTTTTATAAGTTATACAAAATATTAATTAAATATCTATGAATTTTATTATATTCCTTAAAAAATTACTTATCTTGATTAAATATAATAAGGTTTTTTTTATTAAGAGTATTAGTTGAATACACAGTGCAGTAAAAAAAATAATTGATTGGCAAATACTTAAAATTAATTTAATCTAGTAATAATTATCTGTCCAAATTGTTTTATGATTTAATTTAATAGAGATTACATAGAAACTATCATTTTAGTCCATGCACATGTTAAATGTTTTTTATACAACTAAAATTTAAAATAAAAAACAGTTAAATATATAAATTATATTTGATTAAAATATGTAATTATTAAATATAGTTGTACTCATAAATTTATGATAAATAATATATATATAGTGATATATTATTTTTTTTTAATTATTGATAATTTTATAAAAAAAACATTGAAATTTAAGTAAGAACTAAAGATATTTTTTTTGTAAGGTAAAATTAAAAATATTAAAAACGATAGATTGAAAACCATAAATGCAAACATAAATAATTCAAATTGATATTAAAAAGTACGAGAGAGAATATATGAGATACATGTTTGAAACACGTGTTTAAATTTTAAAGATAAAATATTTAAAATTAATTATGATATCCAATTGTAACTTGTCAAAGGATTCAATGAACATCAAAAACATAAAGAAATATATCATATACATACGAATGTATTTGATTTTTGAAGATGAAATTTATATAT
>PYAF01004126.1:556065-571003 GCA_007407185.1 Glycine tomentella | reverse complement strand
ATAAAAAATAATCTAACAAGTCCATACCATTACACAACATACTTTACTAATCATTCAACCATACCAATTCAATACCAAACACATAGCAATTCATTAAAGCATTAAAGCAGTTAACTTCATTCATTTTTAAAAAAAATTTAAGCAAATACTCCCACGGATTGACAATCCGTAAGGCACCTACGGATTGGCAATCCGTAAGGCAACGGGGCTCACATTCCTTAATACGGATCCGTAATCCGTATACTGTACAGCTTACGGATTCGAGATCCGTACGAATCCAAAACCCAAACGACTCCGAGCCAAAGGTCACTTACCTCGTCGTGCCGGAAACCAGAACAGCTTTGCCGACCACCACCAGCTCCGTCCACAGCCACAGACAAGTACCGCACACCGTTGAATGCGCCGGAGAATCAAAATCGCAGGTTTGAAGGAGAAGGAGAAGAGCCGCGAAAACACAGAGGACTGAGGACTGGTGTATTAGAAAAATCAAATGGCCTTTGAATGCTTCTATTTTATTAAAGTAATCAAGAAGGATATTTGTGGTATTTCACAAATAAGTGCTGGGTGTATTAGAAAGTTGTTGGGTGTAGGAAGTTAACCCCGCCCTTGTTTTACAACGAAGGCCCGCAAACAAGCCCAACTTTCCATTTTCAGAAACCCAAAAAAAAAGGGAGCAACGACAGAGCAAGGGTTCGAGTATAAGTGGTAGATGTTTCTAGAAGTTGGGAGGATCCTCCAGACATCTCTGGGGCCAATCGAGCACGTCTTTTGCTTTCCGTTCAAACTGGTAATTTAACAATTGAAAAGGTCACAAAAACAAATAGAATAAGATAAAATAAACACAAACCCAAAATTCCACAGCGGCCCCAGCCAAAGCAAACTCAAGACTCTAGCCTCTTTATTAAGAACCGTCTCGTCTTCTCCATAGTCCATTTGTATGCGCTGCGGTTGTTGAATCTTTTTAAGATTGTTCCAGAACCCTTCAAAACCCTCTTCTCTCTCTTCGATCGCTTGGCCTGGTAAACCCTATTTCTTCTTCCCTTAGATTTTTGTCCCTTTTGTTTCCTCTCATCATAGATCTGCGTGTTCTCGGTGCCATATTCATGCATTTCGCTCTACAATTAAGAATTATTTTACTTGCTTCTCATTATTGGGAAGCCTTTTGTTTTATGTTCAGATTTTTTAGTTTTAATTTTGTTCCTACCTTATATGTTTTTGTATTTGGCCAAGTTAAAATACAATTTCGATGAAAAGGATTGGATGATTTGATCCGATGGACTCTAACTTTATAGTGCTTCTTTTTAGATCGAGAGAAAATATTTAGATTTAGTTTTGAAGGGCTGCTTGTGCTTTTAATGCTGAGTGTTATGCCATTACGTTTTAATTTTATTTGAATAACTGTTTTATTTGATTGCTGCATGCTCTTATAGCTCAATAATAAATAATTAGCTGGTACCCTAGGCATTGCCTAGATGTCGTTTCTACTCTAGTCATTTTCTATTCCTCTGCTACCAAATTAGAATCGATGCATCAGATGTAAATGTGACATGTGACTTTTTTTTTTTTTATTTTTCCTTTTAGATATTCTCTTTGGCTGAGAGATCAAGCAAAAATGAGCGTGGTTGGATTTGATTTTGGTAATGAGAGCTGCATTGTTGCTGTCGCAAGACAAAGGGGGATCGACGTTGTGCTCAATGATGAGTCAAAGCGTGAAACACCTGCAATTGTATGCTTTGGTGACAAACAGCGGTTCCTTGGGACAGCTGGGGCTGCTTCTACTATGATGAACCCTAAGAATTCCATCTCACAGATAAAGAGCTTAATTGGTAGACAGTTTTCTGATCCAGAATTGCAGCGAGATCTGAAGACTTTCCCGTTTGTTGTCACTGAAGGACCTGATGGATATCCATTAATTCATGCACGGTACTTGGGTGAAGCTAGAACATTTACACCCACCCAAGTATTTGGAATGATGCTATCAAACCTTAAAGAAATAGCCGAGAAAAATCTGAATGCTGCCGTTGTTGATTGCTGCATTGGAATTCCACTTTATTTTACTGATCTTCAGAGGAGGGCGGTCTTGGATGCTGCTACTATTGCTGGTTTGCATCCACTTCGTCTGTTTCATGAAACAACAGCAACTGCATTGGCTTATGGAATTTATAAGACTGATCTTCCTGAAAATGATCAACTGAATGTTGCCTTTGTTGATGTTGGACATGCTAGCATGCAAGTATGCATTGCTGGATTTAAAAAGGGGCAGCTGAAAGTGTTGTCCCAATCATATGATAGGTCCCTCGGTGGGAGGGACTTTGACGAGGTTCTGTTCAATCATTTTGCTGCAAAGTTTAAGGAGGAGTACAAAATTGATGTATTCCAAAATGCCAGGGCTTGTCTGAGGTTGAGGGCTGCTTGCGAGAAGCTGAAGAAGGTGCTTAGTGCTAATCCAGAGGCACCTTTGAACATTGAGTGCTTAATGGACGAGAAGGATGTCAGAGGCTTTATCAAGCGTGATGAGTTTGAGCAACTAAGTCTTCCAATTTTGGAACGGGTGAAGGGACCTTTGGAGAAGGCACTTGCAGAGGCAGGTCTTACAGTTGAGAATGTACACATGGTTGAGGTGGTTGGTTCTGGATCTCGGGTGCCAGCTATAAACAAAATATTGACAGAGTTCTTCAAAAAGGAACCTAGGCGGACAATGAATGCTAGTGAGTGTGTTGCCAGGGGCTGTGCATTGCAGTGTGCAATTCTCAGCCCAACTTTTAAAGTACGGGAGTTTCAGGTAAAAATTTTCCCTGCCACTGTAATGTTTTAAAATTATTCAATATAAAACTGTTCAGATCTTTTTAGGAATCATGGACTTCAGCATTTTTTTTTTGTTGGTATATGTTATGTACCTTGAAGCTTGAATTACTTGTCTCTGGTATATCCCTTTGCTTTAGAAATTGTGGTGAATTGTTTGTACATGTGTTAGTATTATATTTTATATAATCTTGCTCTTTTTGTTTCATGATGTGAAGGTCAATGAAAGCTTTCCTTTCTCAATTTCTCTCTCGTGGAAAGGTCCAAGTTCTGATGCACACGAAAGTGGACCAGATAATACGCAGAGTACCCTTGTTTTCCCCAAGGGAAATCCCATACCAAGTGTCAAGGCACTGACCATTTACAGGTCAGGAACCTTTTCTATTGATGTTCAATATGATGATGTGAGTGAATTGCAAACACCTGCAAAGATCAGCACATATACTGTAAGTCAGTTTTTAAGTTTTTATTTACACACACATGCACACAGACAACACATTCTTTTGGCAGTCATTTGACTCCCAACTTTACTTAAATGTATGCAGATTGGACCTTTTCAATCTACAAAAACTGAAAAAGCAAAAGTTAAAGTGAAAGTTCGGTTGAATCTTCATGGAATTGTATCTGTCGAATCTGCAACTGTAAGTCTTTAGGCTTGTTGATTGCGTTATATATATCTGCTATACTTATCTTGTGAGGTTAGTATGGAAGAAGACCATAGAACATCTGTTTCTAATCTCTTATGTCCCCCCCCCCCCCAAAAAAAAAAAAGCTGCTGGAAGAGGAAGAAACCGAGGTTCCAGTTTCCAAAGAACCAGCAGGAGAAAATACCAAGATGGAAACGGATGAAGCTCCTGCCAATGTTGCTGCACCTCCTAGCACCAATGACAATGATGTTAGCATGCAAGATGCTAATGCCAAGGCAACTGCAGATGCCCCTGGAGCCGAAAATGGTACCCCTGAAGCAGGAGATAAGCCTGTGCAAATGGATACTGATACCAAGGTAACTGGCGAAAGGAAAATTTAAGCATATGATTGGAATGTTTTACCCCAATTAGCTTGGGTTAAAGTTGATGTTGATTGGAATGTTTTTGTGTCATTGGTCAACTTTTAGATGTGATTTTTCTATTTTTGGTATTTAGAGCTTGTTATGATATTGTGTGTGGTTTTCTTTTTATATAGGTATGAGTAGTATAGACATCAATAAGATGCTATTGCTTGGCGATTGTTGATTGTGGTTAGAGTTGGGGGGCTATACGATCTTGAATGAATTAAAACTAGTAGATTTTGATGACTAAGATGACAGTGTGACAACTTAAATTGTTTAAAACATTATTCTGAATCTGAATACTTGTAAAGTAGGCTTGTTGTTTAGATTTATTGTGGTATTTTATGGTGTTTGAGTTTTACAAATATGGATTTAATTGATGTTTTACCCTTATTTTGGGGTATATGACTTGTTTGATTTGTCTTCTGCTTTTCATTTACAATTGATGTTTTTTGCAAAAATACTGTCTTGTTTTCATGTTGTTCCTTTTCTCCAATTTTTCTCAAGGAAAATAGTAAAAATAATTTTGAAAACAAGAAAATAAACCAAGGGTGGTCCAAGTCCTCCCCTTCCTATAAATGTATTGTGAATATGATTTTGTGTGTAATATTATATGCTTGGTTGTTGGATTTTGTGCATCAGTTAAATTGTCGAACATGGTCTGTTGATAGTTTGTAATTTGACTGGCTTTACTCATGACAGGTTGAGGCTCCAAAGAAAAAAGTTAAGAAAATAAACATTCCTGTGGTGGAGTTAGTTTATGGAGCAATGGCAGCTGCGGATGTCCAGAAAGCTGTAGAGAAGGAGTTTGAAATGGCTTTGCAAGATAGAGTAATGGAGGAAACAAAGGATAAGAAAAATGCAGTAGAGGCTTATGTTTATGACACGAGAAACAAGGTGAGGATTGCCGCGGTTTTCTTGTTATTTGAGGTTGAATTTTATATTATTACTAAAACTAATTTCTCGTTATCATTTCAGCTTAATGACAAATACCAAGAGTTTGTCGTTGATTCAGAGAGGGAATCATTTACTGATAAACTTCAGGAGGTAGAAGACTGGCTATATGAGGATGGTGAAGATGAAACTAAAGGCGTATACATTGCCAAGCTAGAAGAGCTCAAGAAGGTAGTAACTTTTAGGGATTAAAAAATCTGACTCTAGCTAACCTGGTATGGCCTTGTTGTTTTAGAAAATACTTTTATCTCCATCATAGCGAAAAGCTTTTCAAAGATGGAATGATTAAGGAGGCACCTTGTATTATTTTTGGTAGTATTATGCATAAACGCCAGCAAAAAGGAAATATTTTTGTTTTAGTTTTTGCCATCTTAATGGATATTTGCATGATTGCAGCAAGGTGACCCAATTGAAGAGCGTTACAAAGAATACATGGAGAGGGGTACAGTAATTGATCAACTCGTCTATTGTATAAATAGTTATAGAGAAGCTGCAATGTCAAATGATCCCAAATTCGATCACATTGACATCAATGAGAAACAAAAGGTAATTGGTTGCTGCCGTTTCTGTAACTCTTTTAGTTCCTGGTTGCCATTTAGCTGAAATTGTTTTCCATTTTGTTTGCAGGTCTTAAATGAATGTGTGGAAGCTGAGAACTGGCTCAGGGAGAAAAAACAGCAACAGGACTCGCTTCCGAAATATGTCACCCCGGTACTTTTATCAGCTGACATAAGAAAGAAAGCTGAAGCTGTTGACAGGTATTTGCTTTTGTTCTTTAGATTTAGATCGCACTTTATGTTGGTCGTGTTTCTTAACCTTGCCCATTGTTCCATCTATATGGATGATAGGTTCTGTAAGCCAATTATGATGAAACCAAAGCCACCACCACCCAAGCCAGCTACAGCAGAAGCACCAGCAACTCCACCTCCTCAGGGTGGTGAGCAGCCACAGCAGCAGCAACAAGAACAACCACCTGAGGAGAATCCTAATGCCAGCACTAATGAAAATGCAGGGGACAATGCTAATCCAGCCCCACCAGCAGCATCTGCTGAACCAATGGAGACTGACAAACCAGAGAATACAGGCTCTGCTTAATTTTTGTTGATTTTGTCTTGTCTCTTACGTTTTGTATAACAATTTGAATTGTGCCTGGAAAAATAGTCGTGGGTGAGAGTTGATGCTGAGATTCTTGCTGGAAAAATTGGTAATGGGTGAATTATGGTCTGAGATTCGGATTATTTTTGGTCAAATCTACGTTCTCTAGGTTTAGATTATATTATTATGTGTACCGTTTTCTATAAGTGGAATTACAATGCTTGTTTTAATTTGAGTTAAATGACCCGATTTTCCTTTTGCGTGGCATTATAACTTTCCATTTTGTTCAATCTCGTGTTGTTGTGTTGTGAATTGTCTTCCATTTCATTCTGCGATTGGGTTTAGAGTTAAGCCACTATGCCCGAGACGTGGACGGCAAATTCAACAAGCAGGTTTTCTGCAACAGTCGTGTGTTTATAGCACCGATTCAACAAACCATAATTCTGAACAATCTGTTAATTCGGTAAAAAACCGAGTGTAGACATATTTACTTTGCACTATAAACATTTTATACATTTCAACATAAGTTTAAATTTAGACTAGTTAAAATTGTGTTATCTTCGGCATGGTACAAAGTAGTTTTGTTACGCTTGTACCAGATTCCTTATGGCGTTGAGAACAGCAGAAATGCTTAAAAGAAATTTTTATCAGAAAATGTCTCTCTAAATACGAGAGAAAAGGGAGAAGAATTTGAATTTATGTGTGTAAAATATAAATTATGGAAGGATTAAACTCTTGTAATAACTATTTAAATAATCATATCAATAATATTTTTTTATTGGTATTTATTAAACTCTTAAAGTAATATTGAATGACTTAATTATTTATTTTATAAATTCAATAATATATAGACTTAAATATATTCTTAATTTTAATAGTTTAACATTCTTCATAATGTATTTTTTTAATTCTTATAAATTTGTATTTTTATTTTTGATATTTGTAAGATTTATTTTTTTATTTTTATTATAAATTCACACTTACAAAAATCAAAATTGAAAAAATATAGCTTACATAAACTCAAAATAAACAAAATATCTAATCAAGACCAAAATTTAAAAAAATTAAAATTTAAAAAAATTAAAATTTAAAAAATGAAATTACAAGATTAAAAAGAACTTTAAGTTACACAAATCACAAACATATTCAAATCTAATAAAATATTATGAAAAAAATATAATAGTTATCTTAAAAATTATATTAATGATGATTTTTAACTAGTATTGATTAAACTTTTACAATAGGACGGGGATGATTTAAATATTTTTTTTATAAATCTGATAACGAGCCTAGCTGATAAAAATCACAAGGCTTTCTGCTATTTGCTTGGTCGACGGTGTGAAAAATGAAAGAGAAGCTTGCGACTTGCGAATACATTAACAAATAGGTACTTTGGTTCGTAATGGTGCTCTTGCAGTTCGAAATCGTTTGGAATTTGATTGCAGTTCATGGTTTGCTGCTCGCATGAAATAAAATGAGAGAGATCGGGTAATCCAACAAGTTGCAATTAAGCTAGTTTTTGGCGAATCCAACAATGCTTGCTGGAACCATTGCTACAACAACGAGGAGGATATCAACTTCTCCTCCTTCCTCTCGGAGATTAAAACAAACAGGTTCTACTCACTCGCTCAAATGTTATTGTTCTTGTTGGTTTAATTTCCTTGTTTTTTGTATATGAAGTGACACCTGAATTTGTTTGATTATGCAACATATAATCATATCTTAATGAGAACTAGCAATTGTCCAAATGTTTCGCTTGCCTAATTCCCATGAAGGAAATCACCATAACATTCCCATGAAAGGAGGACAAGCGTTGAGGAGGGAGCCTCATTCTCCGACATTGGATGAGAGATTCATTAGGATTTTGAAAATATTCAAATGGGGACCTGATGCAGAAAAAGGTCTTCGAAGTGCTTAAGCTGAAGGTTGATGTTCGCTTGGTCCGAGAGATTCTTAAGACAGATGTTGAGGTCAGTGTTAAGGTTCAGTTTTTTAAGTGGGCCCGGAAGAGGAGGAATTTTGAACATGACTCTACCACTTATATGGCTTTGATTCGCTGCTTGGATGAACATAGGATGTTTGGTGAAGTGTGGAAGACAATACAAGACATGGTTAAAGGTTCATGTTCAATGGGACCTGCTGAATTATCTGAAATTGTGAAGATCTTGGGCAAGGCCAAGATGGTCAACAGGGCAATATCTGTCTTTTACCAGGTTAGGTGTCGCAAGTGCAGACCTACGGCGAGCACTTACAACTCTGTCATCTTGATGCCAATGCAAGAGGGGCATCATGAAAAGGTCCATGAGCTGTACAATGAAATGTATAGTGAAGGGCATTGGTTCCCGACACTGTTACATATAGTGCACTTATATCAGCATTTGCAAAACTAAATCGCGATGACTCTGCTATTAGATTGTTTGATGAGATGAAGGAGAATGGATTGCAGCCCACTGCTAGAATTTATACAACCTTAATGGGAATATACTTTAAGGTGGGTAGGGTTGAAGAAGCTTTTGGCCTAGTCAAGGAGATGAGAGCATGGCGGTGTCTCCTATCTGTGACATATAATACCATTATCAAATCTTTATTTGAGGCCAAAGCTCCTCCTTCTGAAGCTTCTTCATGGTTTGAGAGGATGAAAAAAGATGGAATATTCCCTTTACTTATTCTATTCTCATTGATGGTTACTGCAAAACAAATCGAGTAGAGAAGGCTTTGTTGCTTCTTGAGGAGATGTATGAAAAAGGTTTTCCACCTTGTCCTGCTGCCTACTGCAGCCTGATCAACACCCTTGGAGTAGCAAAACGTTATGATGTTGCAAATGAGCTATTCCAGGAATTGAAAGAGAACTGTGGATGTTCAAGTGCTCGTGTGTATGCTGTAATGATTAAGCATTTTGGAAAATGTGGGAGACTCAACGAAGCTATCAATCTGTTTCATGAGATGAAAACACTTGGATGCACCCCTGATGTTTATGCGTGTAATGCTCTCATGACTGGAATGGTAAGGACAGAAAGAGTGGATGAAGCTTTCTCCTTGTTTGTAACTATGGAAGAAAATGGTTGCACCCCAGATATAAATTCTCATAATATTATCCTAAATGGCTTGGCTAGGACAGGTGGTCCAAAGCGTGCTTTGAAAATGTTTACCAAAATGAAGAACTCTACTATTAAGGCAGATGCGGTTTCTTACAATACCATTCTTTGTTGTCTTAGCCAAGCAGTCGGAAAGGTTGATGATTATAAAATGGTTGAGTCATGAGAGCAATCTGGTTTTACCTTTTAGAGTGACTCTGTCATTGCTTATTATTTATTAATCAATACCTTTAATTTTTTGAAGGTTTAGGAACAACCATCAAACAAAACCAATTTTCTGTATAATATGTTTCAACATCAACATCTACACCACCTTTAACCTAAGTTAATTGGGGTAGGTAGTACTTAGTAGATGAATCCAATGATAAATCAAAAATAAGATAAAGAAAGAGAAAGGGAGAGTGGAATAAAAATTGGAAAAAAACAAATGAGATGAAAAAAAAACTAAAAAAAATAGGGGTGAAAGGAGGAGAAAAGAGAAGGAAAAAAATTAAAAAAAGGAACGATTGGAATATTGAATTACTAATGGGTTTAACCTTTCACCAAACTTATAGCTTTTTTCCATTATTTATCGTCCGTCAATCTATATCTCACTTCATTAGGTCTTATTTAACTACCTTTCCCTAGATAAATTTTGGTTGACCTCTACACATCTCTGTGTCGAGTTCTTGGTAACAAAATCTTGTTTTTACGGGAGCATATAGTGGCCGTCTCATGACATGCTCAAACCACTTCAATCTATGCTTTCTCATCTTTTCAGTATAATATGTTTCAAAAATCACAAAAAAAGTGCTCCAGATATTATTGTTTAGAAACCTTGAAAATGCAGTAGATCTCAATCTGAATAAGGAAAATTCTGATGATATTAACTAATACCCATCCCTTTTAGCTATATGTTGTATGCGTCAGAAAGCTTGTTTTTATTTGAGAAATTATTTTTTCATAACAATGTCTTGCAAATTTTTACAATTATGAGAAGGGTGGAGAAAGAAATATGAGAAAAGATGAATGGTGTAACAGAAAAGAAATACAAAAGTAATATTATTAAGTGTTAAAGGAAATTGTTGTACGAATACTAATAGTATAACTCTTTTATTGTGAGTAAGGAACTAATGATTATTTTGAGTAATGATACATATAGAAACAGATTATTTACACATCCTTTTTATGGTCAATTGATGAACGATGAAATTCCGCTTAACTTTTTATTAGCTCAAAATTTGCACAATGTCTACCCATATGCATGCTGTCATGCAACTATCATTATCATTTTGCTCTATCTTTGCAACATATAAAGAGCGGACACAAGTAATGCAACCATGGCGATTATGTTGGTAGAATGGTAGTGAACGACGAGTGATGTACAGCATTTACTTCAGCTTCTACATCATATTTGGTTTGATATTGAGTCATTGAAGAAAATACTAATGTTGAGGTGGCATGCAGTCCATTTCGCATTTTAATAGATTGTTGAGTATTAAACTCATATTTAGAGCTTAGAAATATCCAACGAGACAATTTTTTGGTAACTATTATAATTAAGTTTCGATCCTTTGAATTGGTTATGAGGTTAATCATCGGTTTGAGACTTAGTCATACTTAACAAATGAATTTGTTTCATTTATCAATGTTTATTAATATTATTTGACTTAAAAATAGGAACATGGACAAATTCGAGTCGTATTCTGACTCAGATCCTCATCGTGTTTAAAGTTTACAAAATAACTCTGGGAAATTGATTTTTGCACAATACTGCAGACATGACTGTGTTTTTTGGACCATCAGTGGTTCACTAAAATTAATAGTTTAAATTTTTTATAAGTTTTTAAAAACTTAAATGTAAGGTGTTAAGTTTTATAAAATTGCATTGTAGTCTTTCATTTCCAGAAGATGAGAAAAGCACGTTAAGCAAAGTTGAATCGAAGGTTTCGATAAGTAAAAGATTGGTAGCAAAAGATAGATTTTCAAGAAGTTTAAACTTCCATGCTTGCTAAGTCAATAATTATGAGAAGAAGATAAGTAGCAACTAGCAATTTTTTGTATTCTATATATTTAATTAAGATATTTTAGCAATAATAAGAAAAGCAAAAACCTTTTCAAGACATTGAATGACGGCTTCAGAAAAGCCTAAACACTAATTTCGTATTTTCGAGAACAAGGTAGAGCATCAATTTGCAAACTTGTTACAATTAAAAGCTAGCATGGCCATGGGACATTTCACATGCTCACATGGGTTCATGCATGGCGAGGGGCATGTGGAGAGAATAATTATGAACATTGTAGAACTCTGAATCTCGTAATCCACATGTTAAAACTGTTGGACTCTATGGTTCCTTTACGTTTATGTTCACTATTTGTAGGGATGGAAAATATAGAAGAAGAAAAAATATTTTAAACAGGCCTTTCTCTTTATTACATTCGTGTCTGTGTAAGTGTGTCAATCAGAGGAATCCATGAAACACCTCAAAGAGGTAATCAGTTATACGAGAAAAGTGAGAACCTCGGTGAAAAACAAAATTTACAAAATGGATGGGATAACAGTTAATAAAAAACTAAAAGAGTATGTTTATATATTTCAAAACATGCTTTTCTTTCTGTTACTGGGAAGGAGGGGGAAAAGATACTTTCCGTTTAAGGGTTATTCTCAGAACAGACCATGAGTTATGGGGGTCTGTCACTAGGTCAAATCAATTATTCTTCTTTGCAAGTCATGTTCTCATCGCACCTTCTTTCATGATCCAAATTTAACAGATATAACACATTATCTATTGAAGAAATGGTGGACAAAGGCTTTTGTCGATGTTGTAAATAAATTTATCATTTGATAGTAGCTGCCTGATGTCTTTTCCCTGTCCTAATGATGCCCCAGCTAAAAAAGTATCCGTATGCATATGTCAAACCACAGATAGTTTTGACATATGTTCTTGGATAGGTTAAAATTTAAGACCCAAGATAATAATGTTTTGCCTTAAAGTTACCCATAAAGTCTTTTTTTTTTTTTTTTAGGTCCGAAAGTTACTTCAAGTCAAACCTAGAACCAGATATGTCAATGTACTTCTGCATCTTAAAAAAGTGAAAGAAGAAAATATTTTTTTTTCCAAATTGATTTCAACTATGGGGATTGGCAGAATCATTTGATGTGATATATAACAAAAAGATTATGTCATATAACAAAAAGATGTAAAACCATATGAAGTTATCCGAATATGTATCATAATACAGAGTCGTTTCTCTATGGCTAAATAGGTTGTAGGTGACTTTCGAATTTAAAGGGAAGTTGACCCCCTTTCACATGAGTATTATAGTGATGATGGGTTTGACAAGAACGCCACGGAGATTACCAAAACTGTACAAACATTATCCATCTAAACTTGATGTATAGTTGGTGATAAATTGGGAATGGATCTATTTGTATGAGATTTTTCTACCAAAGTTGTTACAAAATGATCTGGGACCAATCACATGTTAAATAACCAAAAATGCGTACTAAATGTCAACTGATTCAGTTAGAAGTAATTCATATCATCTAACATTATAATTATTCATAAATTTGATATACCAAAGTCAAGCAATAGACCAGACAGGCATTGAGCACAATTCTGAACACGGTAACAATAACATGACTGGGCTATCTGGTTCTAATTCTAGTAAAATGCAACATTGCTGGTAAGAAGGGGCAAAATACCTCAAATATGATACAACTAGCTGTCTAGTATCTACATTATTTCTTACACAACAATGAGAACTACAATGCATAAGACTTCAAGTACCATTTTCGGCAGAATCAGTGTTCTCATCATTTCTCTGCTCTAGTTTTGAAATCTCACACTGCAGATTCTCTAAAATCATCCTCTTCTGTGTTTCCAACTCTCTATGGAAATCCATCCTCATCTTTTCCAGTTCCACCATCTGCTGCCTTTTACTATTTTCTATCTTCTCATATATCTTACTGAATTTCTGAATGGAATCAGCAAGTAACCTGAAGGAAGAAGCTTCACCACTACCCCTTCTCTTCTTTCTTTTCTTTGGTTGAGGTCCATCAGAATCTTCTTCACCAGTAGATTCTGTATTGTCAGGACTATCCCTCATTTCATCCAACCCATTTGCATGGTTCAAATGAACTCTGGTGTTCGTAAAAACATACTCTCCTGAGTCTAAACCACAAGAGAGACCAGATTGTTGCAGAGGAGAAGACATTAGCTCATCCATCCTTTTAAAATAAACCCATTTGCAAGCTCCACCATCACTATCTGGAAATTTAGCCTTCTCCTTCTTGTATTTTTTCTTCAATGTATCTAGACGATTTCTACACTGAGTATCTGTCCTTTCAATTTTTGAAACTTGTGATACCATATTTGCAACTTGTTGCCATTCCTCACATCGAAGACTCTTCCTTCCATGTTGAAGAAACCTATCACCCCATGCATCAAGAAGAACAAAAGTCTCTTGCTCAGTCCAGTCAGTTAGTGAATTCCTACCCCCAGAAGACGGTTTAGGAACCGTGGGAGCTGTAGCTGCAACTGACAATGGTGCTGGCACTCGAGGTGCGAGTTCATAGGTCGAAATCAAACTCTTCAGCTTTTGCTTTTTTGGGTGCCACTCTAACTCATCTTCACTCTTAATGGCATAATAATCAATCTGCTTATTCTCTTCCACCTCCACCACCTCCTCCTCCTCCTCCTCTTCCTCCTCCTCCTCCTCATCATCATCATCATGGTTATCATCATTTTCATCACCACCCCCATACATGCCATCTTCATCAACAGCATCCTTTTGGGGAAGCTGAAGATTGTTACTTTGATCAACATCAACCTCATCATCCCCTTCTAACTGCTCTTGTTCTTCATTTTCATCATTATCATCTTGGGCATATTCAGTATCAACAGGCGGGGAATATGGAGAATTCTGATAACCATAACCATATGGGTTATGGGGATACCTTGCATTATCCTCAATGCCATCCATTAAGAAACAGGTCACAGTTGCAATTTGCAAGGAAACTAACGCTACAGACAGAACTAGTAGTAGTATCTCTATCTCCTTTAAGGCCTTAACCAACAAATCAACAACAACCCCTCTTTGTGTATTGTATACTATAATATTCTATTCCAAATGAAATGAATTGCATGATCCTGGATTAATTCACAATTATCTTTCTTGTATAAATCGAATAAAATGCAAAATAGGAAAAATAATTGAAGCAGAGAAAGAAACATGTGCATCCAATTTTCATGAGATAAAAACAATAACATCAAATTGGAGGAAAATGAGGAGATTGTGATTGATTACCTGAGAGAAGGGAATATGGGGGAAATGAAAAGCGTGGAATTGCAAACAGACTGTAAGAAACTGTCAATTAGCGAAGCATCATCACAAGTTCCACAGAGATAGAAGGTGCTCATTGCTAACGTGAGCCTGGTGGGTTGGGTTCCATTATTTCATTCTTTTTTACTTTAGTTTGTTATTATTTTCCTACCATTCTTGGTCTTGGATGCACTGTTAAAACCAATCTCGATCCCATCTGCAGGAAAATTTTACGTCATGCTTCGTGCATGATTTGATTAAATTTTGAAGGTAAAAATTATATTAAATTTTATGTAAAACTTTTATATTGTGATTTTTAATAAAATTTGATCAATTGGAGAAAATCTGTTTGAAAAAGTATGTTTCTATTACTCCTCATATTACATCTTTAATTAATATTATTTATTTTATTAAATTTGCACAATTAAATGTAATGCCAAATTAATATTTGTAATATATTAATTTATAAATAAATACATTAAAAGATACATCTTGCTTAATTAAACCAAAAATAATAAATTTGAATATGAATATATAAATTTACATAATATAAATATAAAGTTAAAATATATTTTTTTTTCTCATGAATATTATGAATATTATAAATGTTTAAAATCCGTCAATATAAATTTTTTAGTAC